>NW_019295704.1:0-16508 GCF_000500325.1 Leptinotarsa decemlineata
GACCGAAAATTCTATTTGTGTAAATTACTACTACTAAATTACGTTAATACTAAATCGCACTGGAGGTCGAATTTTTCGGAACTGCCTGGGGTTTTTATGCTCCAAATGTGTTCGTTATTTTGGTTGAATATCCCGCAATTCGTAAAAGTGCTTTCATCTGTCCAAATTATATTTTTCAGGAAAACAGGAAATTCAGGTCTTCTTATTAACTAATTACAAATATCTAATCGCCTTTCGGGATCACCTGGATGCTATTTTTGGAATAGGTGTATTTTGTAACATTTTGAACAGCTTTTTTTGAGATGTCTCCAAGCACTTATATGACAGATATTCATTTCGGATGAAATTTGACGTGTGAATATACAAGTTTGGGACACATGAAAGTATTTTTTATTAATTTGACTTCGCAGTTGGTTTGTACTCAAAAAATGAATAGAAAGAGTACCTTTTCTTTCGTGATATGCTACTCTGAACCTGTTAAATTTGACGTTTTTTTTTAAATATTTTCTATCGTTTAGAACGTAACATGATTCAAATTTCAAAATTTCCAGACAGCACCAGATATTCATGAAATATTCCCCCTATGTCATTTAACCAACGTATATAATCCAAATATTCATAGAATATTGTTGCAATATATACATGCCTTTAAAATATTCATATAGTATGCTTGAATGAATATGGCAGGATTATTCCCGAAAGAATGTGCATAGAATGTCTATAAATGAATTATTCTCCCGTCAATATTCTAAGAATATTTACGATACGTTTTTCCCAAATTACTCAGCAGGCCATGAAAATTCTTCAAGCTTCTAAACGGCATGTAAATAAGCTTTAAAGAACACAACTTTTTTCTAATTTAACCTAAGCTGTATCTCCAACAGGTACTGAGATTCCCATGCTTAGGATCCTTATCTTGGACACACTGTATATCAGGGTTTTATGTTCAAAACCTTGTATTTGAAGAAGGCATTGATTACGTGTTCAATCGTATGACAATTCAAAAGACGAATGGGAAGGAAGTGTCTCAGAAACAGAAGACAAAAGAAAAAATCATTGAAGGCAAAATTAGGCATTACTTTGCCCTGTTTTTGGAGTTTGAAAAAAATATGGGACAGTATATAAATGTCAGTGATAAAATTGAACTTGAAATAATTACAAAGTGAATTCAGAAAGTGTACTAAAATCACAAGTACCTAATGAAACAATTGGAGGAACACATAGCAATGAAACTACATAAACTGCTTTCATAGATCTTCAGAAAACTTTCATCTCTAAACAATGAAATTTGAAAGAATTGAAAAAAATAGGTCATGTTCCTTATATTATTTAGAAAAATGTCCACTTTCATTCTCTAAAAACTGTCTCTATACACCTAGATTCGTGTAGAGATAAGAAACTCACCTTATATTTCATATCAATCGAACACCATATTCGCACCTCTGTTCTCCACATGAAAACAATCACTGTTTCGAAAATTTCCACATGAACTTTGTTTGAAGCACATGATAATAAACGTTTTATGGAAATCGTAAACAAACTGTATATTGGCTATGCATTGTGTGCAATAATAAATTTATTGTCATCAAATTGCAAGAAAACGCGATATGAAGACATAACTGTAACAATTACTTTGTATTTTCTGATTACCGTGCACTGCGATGGGGCCGCAATGCGGAATATATGAGCTTGCCAAAACATTGGTTGTCATGATGTATCGAAGAGAACATATCGAATGTTGAGAATGTTGAAGGAATGATATTTCTGAGTTAATGAAGCTATGAAGATATATCAGTTTTCATTGAAACCTGTTCAATTCCTCTTCAAGGATAATAAAATATTCCAAACATTTGAAAATTTCATTAGTTTACACACTCACTTGGTTATATTACTCGACATTTACACTGTTTGTTGTATATTAATGATAATATTAGAATGTGAATCATAACTTGCCCCTTAATTCGTGACTACAAATTTTTCGTAAAGTAGTAAAAGCATATGAATACCTGGTAATGGAAGATTTGCTCCAGATACGGAAATAGGAATACAGGAATTGGATTGCCTTGAACTTTATCAAGTTTTATCAAAACAAAGTTTTGCCACTTTGTTTAACTTCCAGAAGTTCAGTAAAAAAGTAAAATTTCTCTAGCCCCCATTTAGGTTGATGTTGATTATAAATGTTTCGTTTTTTCAAAGACGAAACACAAGCACTACATGAAACTCCTTAAGGCGTTCTAAGAGCGGTGCATGTGCGAAAGTAGCGATTCACATCGGATTTGAATAGCTGAAGATTGAATCCATTTGGAAAAACGTTTTTAGTAAGTTTATTCCACATGAACACAGTTCTCCATATGAAAGAGATCTCGAACAGTGGAGTTCGAGGTATACTGAGTTGAACCCCAAAAAAGATGAGCAGCCACAGTCCGTGGAGTATTTCTCATATGTTCTGCTCTTGGTGGAATCAAATGTGCCAAGTCACTTGAACACTTCCCGTGAAAATATCTATAGAAGAGAGATATCTTCAACTTTTATTCTATGTTCCAGATTATCAAGGTTGCAAGTGATGTTCGCGTCTCCAATCAGGCGGATGGCTCTTTTCGGGATGGAATTCAACAGCTTCAGGGTATGCTCAGGGGCAAAGCTCCATACATATGAGAACAATACTCCAAAGGAAGTCTGATCTGAGCTTCATAAAGCACCAAAAGTTGATGAGATGTGTTTTCTGATTCGGAACAGTGTTCTGAGCTTTTGAAAAGAACCCTTTGCAATTCCTGCGACAGGATCGTGCCAAGACGTATTGGTGTCCATTTTAAACCACAACAAACTTAGCAAAGCAGAAAGCGGAATTGTCTATTCTGACATCATTACATCCGGCTCGGAGACAATAATCTTTTTGGAGAAAACCGATGCCAGGGTTTTTGTGGCATTGAATTGAACCTGAATACTTCCATCCCAGTACAAACTTCTGCTGTCTGTCATCCGCAGCAAATGTCTTGGAATCCAAATGGAATGACTAGACAAGTTTGATATTCTTGGCAAAGCAATACATTGGATTCTTGTTTTTTTTCTCAATAAGTCGTTGATATATAATAAAAAGAGGGTTGGAGACCAAGACAGATAAATTCATTCATGGTTTGAGGATGCTAACCAGTCCATTTTTCTCATACAATAATGTGATTTTTTTATTACTGGTTGACTTCAGACTAAACACTGCGAGAGGCGAAATGCGGGCTGGGTATGAAATTTTATATTCAATTCAAAATTTGGGAAGTTGTTCTCGACGTGAAAAAACCTTGATGGAAATACTGAAAGTTCGTAATATCATTACACTTTAGGTACTTGTTGGAGTTGTTGAAAATGAAAAAGTAATTATCAGAAACGTAATAAAAGTAATAATAATTAAGTTGATGATCATAAAATTATGAATTATGAACATTATTGATCTGAAAATGAGTATACGGAGTTCCATGTAGTTGGTGAAACACGTACGAAGAAGATTATTATAGTTTATGAGAGAATAAAAAGTAAAACTGGAACGTCTGTCGTAGAATAAATCCAAAACAGGCACTTTTTACAATAACCAGAAATGCAATACTCTTCTCGACGCACGTTTCACCAACCAAGTTGTCGTCTGCAAGATATGAAGAAAACGATTACCAGGAATGTTAACATATATACGTGGACTGTTTAAAAAATGAGGTAAATATACAAATTTCGCAGGCTACGTACATTCGATTAGCGATTGTTTTTTATTGTTTATGTTGGTACACTCGTTTCGAACATATTTTCACAGTTTCAGCTGCTTAGCATGTTCAGTTTGTTGATGAGAGGAATAAAAATATCTGTTTAAAATCTGTATTTCCGTTAACCAGCTGTCGCACCCCTACGAACGACAACCCTCAGAAGTCGAAACTTGTGCGAGCTAAGGATTGATGAGGTCTTGTTTTTCAACGTGTGATTCCTAACACGGGTTGGACGATAGCAAGTGAAAATCGATTGTTCAGACTGGGGCTTAAACCACCGACCAACACGGCAGTCAATTCGAGTGAGTGAACAAAGCATCCACGTCAAACCGCCTGGCTACCGACCAACCGAAGTGTTTTGCGTGCTCGACAATTTTCTGCTATCGAAAAAAATTCATCAAAGAATTTGCATCAAATTTTGTGTGAAAAATGGCATACGGAGATTTCACTCTGAGTCAGCAAAATGTTCACAAGTGGTACACAGAACATCGAGAAGATTCGAATGATGACGTTTGCCTCGGACGCCCCAGCACATCAACAACCGATGAAAATGTTGAAAAAGTGAAAGAAAATGTTATGGAGAATCATCGAAACACCATTTGAGAATCTATTGAAAACATTTCCCTAACACCAGAATAAAATTATGGTCTCTCGACGCACGTTTTGCTAACCCAGTTAGCGTCCTCAGGAGATCATTATGGGCAATGGGAACCCGTTGTCTCCTTTCATGACGAATCTGTTCATGAGCAGATTTGAAATGGAGGTAAGGAAAGATTTGGATTACTTTCCACTAACCTGGAATTGAAATTGAAAATAACGAAGAACTACCATTCCTGGATGTACTAGTTATTAAAAATGTCAATATATAAAGAGAATACGAACACTTTCAGGTGTATATCTGACAGATCCCATCATTGCCAACAACCAAAAATAGTGGGACTGCTCACAAAGTAACGGGTATCCATCAAACATAATGGATAAATAAAATGGAAAACAAAAATGTATCTTCGTATTGCCTCGACTTTTCGAAAAGAGGAAAATTCAAATTAATAGTGCTTCCATATGAACCCAAATACACCAATGGGTGGGTCCGAACATAAAAAAAATTCAATATAAGAATGGATTTCAAAACTGCACTGGGCAGTCCGAAAGACAAGACGTTATTGGAAAGAGAAAAGTCTGGGATTTACGAAGTAAGCTGCGAGAATTATAACAAAAAATATGTTGGTCAAACCAAACGGACTATTATTAGCTCGCTACTTCGCATGTTCGATTTCATATACCGGAAAAATATAGTTTCGCTCAACATGTCATAGAGAGCGACCACAGAATAAGTGAAAAATGTTTGAAATTGTTAAGACAACATGATAAGAGATTTCTGGATGCCTTCGAAAATTTGGAAATCGACAAGTGTGGAATGAGTTCCATGAATAGCGACAAAGATTCTATTTCGAATAGAAGATAGCCCTTTGTATGGTCGAATACATAGTAATTCTAAATGAAAAACATATGAATATTTGAAAAAAATGTAGGCAATAGTCACTAAAATAAAGGAAATACAAAACAAATTAGAGCTATTGAAAAAAACAGTTAGTTTAGCTTAGAAACAGTGACAGGTAGTACTAACCGGTAGTAGTTAGGTACTACTAACAGGTATTAGGTAGGCCACTAGCATATAAAAACATCAATATAATAGTAAAATTTAGTCATAATGATCTCCTGAGGACTCTAACTTGTTTAGCGAAACACGGGTCGAGAGACCGTAATTTTTTTTGGTGTTGGTAAACTTTTTTGATACATTCATTTTACGTCAGAAGTTCCAGTACGAACTATCAAACTATTAGAGAATGTGGCCATATCGGTTGGCTCATGCCATGTAATGTTTTCGAAAATTTTGGACATGAAGCTTGTGGCAGCGAAGTTCGTTGCAAAATTTTTACCAAAAAAACCGTCGCATAAATTGTTGAATGACGTCAACGGCAATCCAGATCTGCTATAACTGGTGACGAATAATGGGTATATGGTTATGACATCAAAACACAAAATCCAATAGTTCCAAAGGAAGAGCCCAAGGAGAGCCAAAGAATTCTATACCACTGCTAAATGATATGAATCCTCATTGAGAATAACATTGCTGTCATTGAGAATAACAATGACAGCTACTCCCTGAAATTCTTACTTTTGTCCATTACACTATCAAACGGTTTTCACAAGAACAAATGATATTATTCAATAAAAGTTTCAAAAATCAAATTCTTGCAACGTTATATATTTTCAACCCCGTACACTCGCCCTTGTACAAGTTGGATACGTCCTATATTGTAGCATGTGGGGTTCTTAGGTATATTTATATGATAATAAATACAATTATCAACAATTCAGCAAATAACAAATATGTTAATTTTGATAATGATCTTCAAATACAATGATATCAAATACATTTGATAAAACGATACTTGTTTGATTAGAAATGAATGAATAGGTTTTACTTCATGCATGGAAACAAATTTTATACAAATGATATTCAACCCGACTCATCAACTCACATATCAGCTGGTAAATCCATAAATCCTGTTATGATTTTGATCACTTCATATTGAGCATTCGTACAAATCACAGTAGAGATGATATAAACCTTCTCGAGATTTCGAAGGATATGTTTCATAGTTTCGGTTTCACGAAATAATTTCATGGATACAAACATTGTACTTTAATGAAAGTAATTAAACACTATATTATTGTCCATGTTGAAACCGTCAAACGTCAAATCTGTGTTAGCGAGTGGCGTTTCCTTACGTGTTTTAGTTATCGATCGCTCAGAGGGTGGTGGTAAATACCAAGGTTACTAGACCGTAGAGGGCAACTTGTCGTTTCAGGGGTAGGAATTTTATCGTTTCCACCTTACACCACAGAGTGTTCTATAGTGACTTGCTAACAAGTGAATTTAGTTAACAGAACCGTAACTTAGTTCGAACCTCTGTCAAAAATTATGAATATCAAGGTTAAAATAGAAACTGATAGGTAGAAGAGCTTTGTAAATATTGCGAGTCGAGTAACAATTCGAAATGATAAACAATTAGGTAATGAGATAGTAATGGAAGTAGCAGACGGTAGGAAAATGGAAATTTCACAACACAAGCTATCATGAGAGAGAAAAAAACCTATTCATCGACCAAACTTGATGATGGCAACCCTAAACAATGTTGGTTGATACTGAAAAAATATAATATAATCACTTCTAAAAAACATGAACAGCCAACTCACTTGAACGATGATATTCACATATTACGAATAATATCTTTGATTAAAATAATTCCATCGATTGCGATGGACTCAGTAAAAAAATGATCTCATTCTGTTGTCTTTTCATTCTTCCTTATTCAAGGCATATCATCAACTTTTGTATAGAAAAAAACGTTTTTCCGACTATGTGGAAAGCAGTATTGGTAACTCCAAAAAACAATAATCCAGTAGAACTGAAAGATCTGCGGGCCATCAGCATCATTCCTGTTTAATCTAAAATAACAGAAAAAATCATAGAAGAACAGCTTCGCTCACACTTAGATAGTAATAAAATACTACCAATACTACAGTCGGGTTTGAGGCGTGGTTACAGCTGTACTATAGTTCTATTGAAGGTAACCGACTATATTTTCAAAGCGAGTGACCGAAATCATTGTACCATCCTGGATACTCTAGATTTCAGCAGGGCATTTGTCACCATCAATCATGAAGGATCATTATCGATCTTACACTACATTGGCTTGTCAGATGAATCAATTCTTTTTTTTCAAAACTATCTACACCACACTCTGTTGTCTGTTGTGTATATAGTTTCGAAGAAAAGGAAGTCGTTCTTGATGTAGTACATTCCATACATCTGAATTTAAAGATGGACGTTCCTCAGGGATCAATTCTTGGCCCCCTCTTATTTACGATATACACCAGTCAATTAGTGAAATGCCTTCAGTATAGACCCAAATCCATTATTCTATTGAACCACACATGGTAGATGACGTTAGGAAGTGGATCTCGACACATTCTCATCCCTTGCTGAAAATATGTTGTTAATGAACTCAATATTAGTATAGGCTATGATGGATTGGAAATTTTGAAGGGAGCAAAAAATCTTGGGGAGACTATACAGGGTGTTTCAAATTCAATCCTCACCATTGGGATCTCGGAAACTATGAGAGAAACGAAGATGGTTATATTGGAGCAAAGTTGCGCATTCACCTGACTAACAATATTTCGTTGAAAAAGTTCTGAAATTTCGAGTATATCCGGAGATATCCGGAAAAAAAAAGTAATTTCGGAAAATGGTTTTTATTTTTTTCTGGCTTCATTTTTTGAGGGATTCCAAAATAAATTGCACTTCCACAATGCCACTTTTTCCCTGCTATATAATGGTGTTCTGATTTGCTATCCGACGTTTCGTATTTCGGCCACCATCATCAACTTTATTTTTTCTTATGGGCGCTACATTGGATTCTTTCTTTGAAGGTGATTGACAATGTTTCGTGATGAATTTCACTAGTTCGGACTTCCATTGTCTATTATATGAAATGATTTGAAATCCCTGAAACAAGTAAAAAAGAATAATTAAAAAGAGAATAGTTGAAAATAACAATTATATTAAGCAACAATAAACCTGAAATGAAATGATAGTGAAATAACCTACAAGTAAAAATATAATAATTGAATAAATAAAAATTAAAGGAATGCAAAAAGAAAATAATAAAAATAAAAAAGTGTAGAGATTCCAAGTCACGTTAGTTCACGACGTTTCGATTGTTGGTATCTACAATCGTCTTCGGGTGATGACNCCTCAACGGCATATTGTTAGTCCGATTTGATTCCCATGTGAATAAACTAATCCAGAAAGTTAACCACTCAAGCTGATTTACGAAAATCGAAAATTCCTTTCTAAAAATACAAGAATTACTTCATGTGGCAGTCTCGTTCTCTCATCAGTTGAACTACTGAGTAAACAAACTTGACTACTCAATAATTTATCCATATGTATATTTCTTTTTTGATTCTGTTCGAATGCTGATCAATATCAGTCTTATAACGTATTTTTTCATTCGCCTTCTGATTTGTGTATCTTATTCCACCCAATAAGGACCATCACTATTATTTTTTATCGTAGTATGCGCTGGTCAGGCCCTATCCTCCAAAGCCCCAATACATTCAGAAGGGGGCGGCACCAGTGTTATCAACCAACGACGACTCCTCACACCGTGGGGTGAGTGATCATTGGGTCCAAGAATCATGTGCCCTGAGCAAGCGCAATAAGGCAAGAATGACAGCCTTCTGCATCTGTCAGACTACGATTTCTACCTCAGTGCGGCAAGCCGGTATGATTTTGAGATACGAAGGTAGAGATGGCATCATTTCACCAAGGACTCCAATAATCAGAACAACCATCTTAACAGAGTAGTATGGATAGAGTCTGCGGAGTTTGAAGAGAAAATCTCGATACTTTATCCGTTTTTCCTCTTTTTTTCGGATGCCAGGAGCTGAAATCTCGACGACAACTATCGTCTCGCTCTGGTGGACGAGAAGGACCACGTCAGCCTTATTAGCTTGTACGAGCCTGAGGGCGAGAAACGAAGAGTTCCAATAAATTCGGCACTTTCCGTTCCCCACAACGGATTCGATATCCCTCGGAGCGTAGGGTAACACCGTTGTCTCGTCAATACCGTAAGGATGTCGTAGATGGTAATAAAACACTCTCAAGGCCGCGTTATGTCGATGGATATATGCCAAGACCGCATATGCTGGATATGCTGGATATGCTGACAGCAAATGCATTAGGGTTTCGAATGCCTTGCGACAGGCACTGCACCTTGTATCGGGAACCTCTATACCCATCACGCGACTGCGGTAGACTGAGGTGTTGAAGACAACATCCTGGCATGTCATGATGAACCCCTTAGTTTCCGACTTCAGCCCACTCGACCTGAGGAAAGCGAAAGTCAGGCGCTTTGATAAGCCAAGGTCTTCAATATTATTGAAGAAGATCTCATGTGTTGGCTTATCCTTGTGTTTCCGCAGAAGTTAGGTGATCTCCACGGCTTTTGTATGAGCCTTTTGCTGAACGAGTTCCAACTCGGTGAAAGAGTTGTGATCACCTCGTTGAGTGTCGAACACACTGCCGAAAACGAAAGAGAAATGGTCCGTTTCCTGCTCTCTCATGGTCGCGGACTATGCAGAGAAACGGGATCCGAACTCCTTACAGTACCATTCTGTCATGTAGACACTCCAAACTCAAAAAAACACGGCCTTCCTGTTGTCGGGGGAAGTACAAGAGTGGAACGGGCGATTTGGGATACAAACTCTTATGGAGATGCATCATTTTTGGTCTTTTGATCAGCTACTCCCGAGTCCATTTCACTACTCGAAACGAGTAGATTAAGATTGGAATTGCAAGCATATTTGTTAAAGTATTTCTTTCCCGACAATTCTGATAACCAGATCTGTTAGCGTTTGTACTGATACTTGCTGCGTAGAGAGTTCTCCACTGTTGTCACCTCTTGTGAGTGGTGTTGTTCCACCCCGAGATAAGTATACGTCTCTTCGATATCCAGATGGTGTAGAATGCTTCCATCTTCGAACTGCACATCCTCTCTATAGTCCCCCCATCGTCCTCTTTTGAGATGAACCATTGCACATTTGTCTTTTCCAAATTTCATACCGATATTATGCGCGTACTCTTCCACCACCCTCAAGGACTGATGGAGATACTTCTCTCCAGAGGCATACAGTTTAAGATCATCTATATAAAACAAATGGGTGACCTTGTGCCTCCGGTTTCCGGGGGTGCGCCACAGTTATACCCTCGAGTATTTCTGAACGCAACAGATAATAGCAATAGTGAGATGCAGAAGAGAAAGGGACTGAGGGAATCGCCCTTAACTACACCCCTTTTGAAAGTGACCTACCCTGTTTGAAATCTGGCTTCACCAGATGTTATGGTGAAGCGAGTTCGCCAGATATGTATCAGTTGTTCAAGGTAGCTCACTATTTTGTCGGATACTGCAAGGCATCATGATGGGTTATTGGTAGTTTTTTCCACCGATAAGTGTTCAGCCCATCTAAGCCTGGAGCAGCAAAGTTCTTGGAACCCACAAGCTCTCTACTGAGAGCTTCGAACTGCGCTAGGGCTGAAGTGTCTGAGTTGAGTAGCAGTCTAAGGGAGTGCTGTTTGGTCGTCATGTTTGATATTCCTCTTGAAGATGAACACTTGGTGATCGAAACACGTGTCGTGTTGGGAAAAAACTACGGTTATATTCATTAATACACCAAAGGTTCCAAACAGTGGATCGCCTCTTCTCAATATTTATCAACAATATTGCCTCAAAAATCAACACTTCATATCTACTTTATGCAGATGATTTCAAATTATTCCACTGTTATAAGTTACATAGAGTCCTTCAAACCGTTCTTCAAATAATTAAAAATACTGACTTCACCCTACTTGTACATAATGGAAATTAGTGTTTACGTTTTTCATAATAAGAGTCGATTTCCTTCGATAGGCTGTACTCCTACAATTTACACTATGCAACAAAATTATATCAAGTTTCGCTAGCTCGAGGGCGGATTGCTTTCAAGGGTCCTAATGTTGCAGGTCTTCATTTGTTGAATGTTTTATCGAGTGAAATAAAAGAAAGCAAATTATTAAAGAGGTTCAAAACAAAAACTGATCATTTTTTAGTTATTGATGCGTTTTACAGCGTTGATGATTATATAACGTAAGGGTATGTTTGGTGTGTGGATGTGTTTCCGTGTCTGTGTCTAGTTTGAGTATAGTAGTCTGTAACGTACTTGTTCATAACATACTCCGTAATAACGCTAACGCATCATGATATCATTCGATCATAAACACAATCATATCGTACTCTGTCATAATCCTATAGTCCATGCGCTTGCTTATACTACGTGGGAATAATGGCGGAAGTTGAAGTTTTGAACTCATTGAAGATCTAAGAAGAGCCCTATGATATTGAAAAGTTCAAATATGATGAAGTACTTCAATTTATTTTTTCATATTTTCTAATTTTTCATAATTCTGTATTATCATGTTGAGTGAAATTTTCATACAGTTGGCTGCCTTGAAGACCCATTTACACCATAAAACCATTCGCCATCGGCCATTGCTATTGGTTGATTCGACCTGTGTTTTCTTTAAACTTTAAAACTGTTGAAGGTTATTATCATGAATATATTCTAGATCGATTTATTTGCCTGTATTTTGTCTCTGAAGTTTTCAAATTGTTAATATGGCTGTAGAATGACATGAAAGTGAGTAATGGTAGTGCAAAATTATTTTGTGTGAACAAAATTAATGAAATACCAAGTTACAAAACTATCAATATAACTTTGGATTCTGTAAAAAGTGGGACTTTGTTGGTGTCAAGGTTCCAAAATCAAGAACCACGATATGTGCATAAGGTTCGCAATATTATAGTGCCTATGGTCCATCCATACAGATAATATATGGACGTCCCGTTTTGAGCTTAAAAAAAATGGTCAGTTTAAGTATAATCCTCAAATCTATAGAGGCTGCGTTTAATTTAGTGATTTGCATTCGATTTAGACTCAACTGATGTTAAATATATTTCAGATATCTTCAGAAAAAAATATCTGTTCAATGTTTCAAGAAAAAAATAACTTCCAGACATACATAGAAAGCGAAAGATTTTTAACTAAGGTGAAAAAATTATACTTTTAATAAATATTTTTTCTGAATTCGGTGGGGCACATGTGTGCCCCAAGCAAGCAATAATTACTTAGCCTACTGTGTGGAGTGTGGTCATTGGTTGATATTGCTGGCGAAGTGTATCAGGGTTTTGGGGATAGGGCTCAACCAGCGCAACCTTACAGAAAAAAAATGCAAAAATTCATAATGATGCCACTGTTTCACCCCCGGGAACCGGAAGCATGAGATCGCATTCGTTTCACATAGATAACCTTGAACTTCATGCTTCTGGTGAAAAGAATCTCCATCAGTCGAGGGTGATAAAATAGTACACGCATGGTATTGGTATGGGATTCGTTACAGACAAATGTGCAAAAGTCCATCTCAGAAAACGACGATGCGTGTATTACGGAGAGGAGGTACGACTCTTAGATGGAAGCATCATACACCATCAGGATGTCTTAGATACGTTTACTTACCTCGGGGTGGAACAACGCCAACAGTAAAAAACTGTATCCGCGGCAAATATCAGCCTAAATCCGGAACTCCGTTTCGATCTTACTCTACTCCATGGAAGTATTGAAATGGATTCGGAAAAAGCTGCATATAACAATACTACTCGTGCTGACTGAAACAACCAAAATTCTATTCATTACACTGCAGGCCTCTTGGGTCAATTTCGGTTTGAGTTATAAACCAACGGCGAGCTCAAGGCTAAGTAGTGTAGAGTTAAAGGACACCTTTGGAAAAAGTAGTTCAAAATTGAAGAGCAGGATCAATGTTGCAGTCGACAACTAACACATTTTTCAAGGGCCTACGATCCTTCAAAAATAATCAAATTCAAGGTAACTAAGGCAGAAAATAGACAATCAGTTACAAAAATACGCAAACGTATTCTATTATCAGTAAGAATTTCTTCTACGCGATATCAGTAAAAGGAATTTCGAAACAGTTATTTCAAATTGGAAATTTATAATTTAGAAATGTATAAAATAATACGAACTGTTTGATAAAATTATAAATGGACTGTGACATTTCATGGGTAAAAATTAGACATAAGAGTAACTTCATGAAAGCTATTTTCCGGGTTTTTTGGCCGTCGTCTGCAGGTTTCATGCCTGAAGTTTCGTTTACCACTACGGTAGACATTATCCGCATTTGGCAACACCCGAGGAATACCGGATTTGTTGTAGCTGTGGGTCGGTCTAAATTGGAACCACGAAAAGAAGTGTAGGTACCCGTATCATCTCTGAATACAAATCAGCTGTAGTTGAACATGCTCTCAACAAAGAAGGCACTCCACTCATTCGAAGGCACTATTATCACAGCATACCTAACAATCAGCACGGACTCTCCATTGGGCGGCAAAAGTACGCGCATATATTTCGCGTCGCTATGTCGGCCATGTTGAAGAGCAGTGGACCTGTCAAGTTTAAGTTTGGTTAATTTTGGTTAAATTGTGGATTCCTGAAATATTTCATAATCGTTAGGTAGAATTTTAGCATTTCCCTATATTATGATCACTTAACTATGAAACATTTTATGTTGGATACATTCAACGAAAATTGAGAAGACAAGCATTCACTTGTTATTGGGTATTCTTCAATATTGCTAACAGCCAACACATTTTTTAGGGCTATTCTTTGGACAGTGGCATGTGGTCGTGATGATTTGAGAGAAAAAGCTGTAAATCTGCATAACTACAGAATTTGTGAAGGACATTTTGAGAACAAACAGACTGAAGCCCAATGCTGTGCCATCGATATTTCCCACATTGGAAAGTTCCTCAAACTCACATTGGGATCACACATACGCATTCATCTCATCTGCTGCTAGTAATCGAATATATCTGTGGAAGATACTATAGATACACATACATACATGTATGTATGTATGTATGTATGTATGTATGTATGTTTGTGTGTAGGTACCACTAATACATTTTTTACAATTAACTGCATTTTTATTCAGAGTTTCAGTTACTAACGTTTGTAAGTCGCTTGTTTAGCATGGTTTTTTTAATCCGATTGATCAATTTTTTTATTCAAGCGAGTTCATACATAATTTCAAACTGAATATGATCATATTTGGAATTCAGACGACTCCAAATACAAGTTCAAGAACAAATTTAAACAATATTTGATAGAGAAAATATTTTTTTGCGTTTCTGATTTATATGATTGACTTTTTTTTCAATTTCTACCTTGTTCCACACTGTGAAGTATCATGAAACATAGCTGTTATTATTGATAGAAGTGGTGCAGAGTTTTGTAACAATTGGATGGTGATATTCAACAAAGGAGGTATGCTGACAAAAATAAGATAATCTACTGGTGAGGATCATCCCAGACTATAATCGCCTCTTAATGAAACCTTTCAATTAGAGCACAATTTCCCATGCACCATACTCGTACTGAATGCACGTTTCAGTAACCAAATTAACATCTTATTAATTGATGTTCAATATCAATTTCACTTCTGAAGATGCTAACTTGATGATGGAAGTCCGAACTAGTGAAATTCATCATGAAACATTGTCAATCACCTTCAAACAAACGTTCAATTTCATGAATTATGACAAAATAACATTTCCAGTACGCCTCTGTTACAGACACCATGTCGCAAGTCTGGCCCTGAGTAATTCGCTTTTCAAGATGGCGTCTCCATACTTTTTGAGATCATAGGCGACATCGTGTTGTGTCCGTGCTGATTGTTAATAGGTATGCTGCGCTATTATCTGATTCTAAGATACAGTAATACACGATAAAACTCAAAATTACTATCCAGAGGCAATATAAATTGAAAACACAGGGATAATTCCAATAGGAAAGGAGGGGCAATGAAGATTGATGAAATCTGGTTACCTGTCCAAGGACAGGTAATCCAATTGAAAGAAACCAATTCACGTCCACTAATAATAATTCAAAAATAAGCATCGTACTTATAATGCACTGTTTGGAACCTTTGGCGTAGTAATGAACGGTTTAGTGTTGGGAAAAAACTGAAAAAAAAACAGTAATATTCATCAGCATCGTAATTAAGGCGGTCGAAATGACGGGAACAACAACTCGAGCGCCAACTCGGTCACCACGATGTTACCACACCGCCTTTGATAATGTATACCGCAATATTAGACGAAACATCGGACATAAAAAGCAGCTGATCACGGCTAACAAACAGGAAAATAGCTTTCACACAGTTATTTCCGGCAGCAAAAGTTTACATTCTTTGATCATAAGAGCAACGGTAAACATTACCTAATTGTACATTAGATATGATTCATCTGGACCTTATATCTATTCAGAGTACATGATTTGGAATCTCTATCGAAGCACGAGGCTAATACCGCGTAGATGACATAATTTCACGACATACCAGTGTATTTTTGCTTGCATATTTAGGCGTCCTCGATTGTGTTTGGTCAATGGTTGACATAAAACTGACAGCTATTTTGGAAATGGTTATATTTCCCTATCAATCACACCAAATACACCTGTATGATATTCATTTACTCATCACTTATGCGCCCCTGTTATTATTTTTTTATAATTCTACATATTTTTTGATTTAACAGTATTCAGATGACAATTGAAAAATAGTATATTATGCAACGATCATGTAATGATGGTTATTAAGACACGAGCATTAACCGGGATACGAAACGAGCCGAAGGCGAATTTTGTATGGTATATGCGAGTGTATTAATAACCATTACATGAGAGTTGCATACGCTATTTTTTCTAAACCCGATAAATAATGAAAAACTATAAAAATTATATTTGTATTGAACACATTTACAGTAATTAACTCATATTTTTTAAAAAAACACAAACTTAATGGTATTATCATGGATATATGAAAACTATAAAGATTCTAATTATATTTATATTGAATATAACAACTGTAATTAATCTGATCTTTTAAAAATATTGGAGTCGATGGTATTCCTTCTATATCGCTGTTTTCAGACATTTTGATAATATAGGTAGGTAATATGAAAACTGATTTTGACAAATAAAGCAATTAGTTACTTAGGTTAGAATCTAGGACAAACAAAG
>NW_019295705.1:5600-16287 GCF_000500325.1 Leptinotarsa decemlineata
ACTAATTACGAAAAATTACAACGCAATTAAACTAAGGGAAGGAATTATACGAAAGTAATTTCACATTTACTAAATATCTTTTATGAGGTATGAATGAACAAAATTACTTCAGAAATCAATTTAGATTTTGTTGCCTAGAAAACTAAACCGTAAAAAATTCTAACAAACATCTGTTAAAATAAAGTTATAATTTAAATTAAGAACACTAAATCAAATCGAAAAATACGCCTAAACCATGTAAATACCAATAGAAATACAAAATAAAAAGTCGCATTTCGGTGTGCCTTCCACCACGTTCAATGCAATCAATTGCCCTTTTTAAAACATCTTCAACTGCATTCTTTATATTACGGGGTCTCGTGCTTACAACACATTCTCGAATAACTGTCTCTAAATGGTTTATATCTCGAAAAGGTCTTTGCTTATACACCTTCTGTTTTAAGTAACCCCACAAGAAGAAATCTAGTGGGGTTATATCAGGAGATCTAGGCGGCCAAAAGTGTTCCATATTGCGACTGATTACTTTGCCCCTAAATATTTCCAAAAGACGCTCTTTAACCACCCTTGTAGTATGAATAGGTGCACCATCACACTGATACCACACAACATTTCTTACTTCAAAGGGCATATTATTCAAAACTTCAGATAGTTTGGTATTCACAAAGTATAGGTAGTCCGCAGAATTTAAATTATGTCTAAAAAAGTATGGTCCTATACCTATACCACCACCTGCAGTTTTGCGAGCTCACAACCCCATTTGAAGAGAAGGTCGCTTCATCTGTCCATAAAATTTGATAAGGAAAATGATAATTTTCTTCTTTTTCCCCTTGAAAACAAAAAAAAATACAAGCGCATATCGAAGTCCCTTTCTTTTAATGTATTGATAAATTTCGGTTTATAAGGCGTAAATTTATTTTTGTGTAAAATACGTCGTACAGTCTTTCGGTTAACATCTGTTCTATCTGCAATATCTTGAATACTTGTTTTTTTATTTTCTACGACATCCAAACATATTTCAAATTCCACTTCTTCAGTATGTCTAGGAGGCTGTTGTGCTTTTCCAAAATTACTCTCAATCGAGCCAGTAGATTTAAACTTAGCTATTATCCTACTAACTGTTGACTGATGAATATTTCTTGCAGGATGTCTGACATTGAAAATATCAGCTACTTGTCGGTGACCGGTATTCTCGCCGCATATTAAAACCCATTTCTTTTGTAACATGAGGATTATGATCAGTCCTTCAAGCCCAACTATTTGTGGCATATTTCTGTCACAGCGCGCTTCCAAATAATTATTTCATATTTACAGGCCTAGTTTGTGTTATTTTTAGAACTTATCATTTCCACTGGAACCATTTGTTGATAACGACAAATTATGAATGACAATTCCCAATGTAATGACATAATTGTAGATGAAATCGCAAATTGTAGCTCAAATATCAAATATTATGTAATACAATATCAAAAGGACGATCAAACAGAAACAATTTAGTCAGGCAAAAATGTTGGATGTAAGATTTTGATCAAAGGGGTATTTTTACATTTTTGTAGTTAAAACCAAATAATCCGAATGTCAATTGTTAATGTACATAAAGCTAAAATANAAAAAAAATTGGTGACATGCTCTGTGGGTGCGACAGGGGAAGTAACATCAAATGCGAACATGTCAAAATGTGTCTCCCTGTATACTATGGTTGACATATTTTTTTAATCCTCCTGAAAATCATTGTACCAAAAGTTATTCAGGGTGGCTCGTTTTAAATGGAATGCCAAATTAATACTGTAAATTGAGAAAGTGAAGTATATTCTTTTAAACTTGTTACAGTTAACTCTCCATCCAAATTATATAAATAGCTGAGGTACATTAATTAATGGAAGCTTGATTTCGAGCAAGTCGTGAATTGGGTTGCAGTAATTTGAGAAAGAAGCATCACTGGGGGAAATCTGTTATTAAATACTCGACAGCAACAATTATTACAAGAAAACAAATTACCTCAAATTCAAATTCAGTTAGACGAAGGTTGAACTCTTTCCGTGTTTTTCACTTCTGATGATTCGGTAGATACGTGGGACATATTTTTTTCTTGATTGTGAGAACGATGATCCAAACTTGTCGGGAAACTACTCAAGTTATTATCGTTCGCATTGTGATTAGTTGCTAAGAGTATAGATTTTTTAGATACTGTAGGCGAGGCTGATGAGGAAGGTACTGGGTCCAGTTCTGGACAGGAGTTCACTGTGCAAAGGTATCCAGTTCTCTCCATATTACAGTAGCAAGTATTACAGTCGATTTGGAAGTAGTCTCCAGGAGCACAGGGTGTATTTTTTAGGTCGGCAGCAATTGGTACATCTGCGCAATAAAAACATGAGTTTTTTCATGTAATAATGTAGGTACTTGAATTTGAATTGAATGAAAAATTTTTCAGCAGCGTAATAATTGTGCACTAAACATTTCTGAATTTGACAACATGAAATGCATACAAAAATTGAAATTTGAGATAATGAAATGAACGCATGAATACGTTATTTTGAAGTGAAATTGACAGATGAAACTTTCAATGACCCTATTTTTCCCCCTTGGGGGTGGAAATTACTGATTCCCTTTCTTGATGCTTATTTACGCTATACAAAGAACCTGCCTACATATTTCAAGATTCTAGGTTCAGTAGCTTCGGATGTACATTAATATAAGAGCGAGCAACAGCTAGTAATTAGTATTTTTACTTTTAAATACAGTAACTCAATAAATATACCAACTGCACTGAGAAATGAATAGCTTCGAGAATCGAATTATGTTACCTATAAATAAATTCATAAAACTAACACAACCGTCAACCCGTCGTCTTACAGTACACGCGACGCGTAATGGCTTATTGCGTCGCGTCAATTTGATCTCATCGTGATGAATTTTCAATAAAACGTCCAAATTACTTAGTATGAAAAAAGTTAATCTATATTGAATACTTGAAACGAGTTGACAGATATTCTACAATGTGCATTCTAAAAAAAGTATCCCTTTAATTGTATTCAATTCTCAGTATTTTTCATAAACTGACTACCACTTAACAGGTAGATATATGCTATCGCGAACTTTCATTTAGATTTATTTGAAATAAACAATCTTACGATACATCATCTTTAAGTAACTCCAACGGTATAGGCAGCACACGCCTTCAGGGAACAAGAAAGATGTGGAAACATCTCAAATCAATAATAAATCCGGTTAACAATAGTAAAATGAATAAAATCATCTTTCGTGAAAACAATTCAATAACAATTAGTGAAAATGAACATGAGATAGCTGAGAATTTCAATGGGGAAAGGAGTTATTAAAAATGGACCAGAGCTGATTATAAAATGTTTGAGGAGGATCAATAATATCCTGAGTATGTTCCCAATTAATTTGACTACATTTTGAATAGAACCTATTATAGTTTGCTGTACTGTAGAGTCTACCATACTTGAACTTTTTACCTTGTTTTGTAGAATCGATGTTAACACTGAAGTGAATAGCTTCATGATATAATTTAAATATGACGTGTTTCAGGATTTTGTTAAAATGTGTACAGTAACCGAATTAATGAATTTATTCCATTTGACTTTTACACACGGTATACCACGACACAGTAGAAAGAATATTTATTGGGATACGGAGCTACAAAAACACATGGCAATAATACGGACAAAACTTTTGAAACAACCTCATACATTTTGCAGCCACATCCAAATTCCCTACCAATTTATGATAATTTTTTCGTCAACACGTGAACATGATTCGATTTTCAAGAAGTCGAATGATAAAAAATTCCCATTTCATTCTGGCGTACCTAATACCTGTCGTGTTATATTGAAATGAAAAGGATCCATCCGTCACTTTGTTTTCTTTCCAATAACAGCCTGTCTATTGGAAATGATGAAATAACAACTCGAGTATTTGCATCCAATAAAACCCGTTTTTGTCTGTATGTTATGTCAACGAATTTGCTGAACCATTGAACCTGTCATGTCATCTGTGTTAAATAATTCAAATGGATAATATTCTCAATATAATGATTCTACTCTTGATCCTTCTCAGAAAATTATGTTGGGGTTTGCGGAGTTGTTCTCTACAGTATGCTTGAACTCCAATGATAATAATTCCGAGACTAGATTTTACCCATTGAATAACCTTAATATCTCGATTAAGTCCATTTCTGAAGAAGATATAATGAGAACTTCTAAAAAACTCAAAGATAACTTACCACTGGAGTGGACAACTTGCCAAGTTTTATTGTTATAGATTATATTTTTGCATTGATAGAACTACTTTCACATATCTTCAATTTAATTGTCAGTTCTGGAAGATATCCAGAGATATGGAAAAGAACAAAAATATGTCCGTCTTCAAGTCTGGCGACCGATCATTCGTATCCAACTACAGATCAGTGGCTATACTATGCAATTTTGGAAAACTCTTTGAAAGTATTAGTTATGATCAAATATATAACGATATTAGAATAATAATAACACCAAATTAGCATGGATTTATGTCCAAAAGATCTACCGTAAGAAACCTGGCGAGTATAACTAAATATTGAAAAGAGAAATGAAAATTTCTATGTTTTTTACCACTTTTAATTGAAACTAACGTTACTGCAGTTTCGTCCTATATGGAAATTCTTGAACTAATACAATAAACTGACAATGATTCCTTACATTCGCCAATATACAGTGCTTTTCAGATAAAAGTATCCACCTTTAATAACTTTTGTAATACTGGTATTTAGGAAAAATCCAAAACCAACGATTTAGAATAAAACAACAACAAATGACTGATAACGCTAGAATTACGTCATTGAAGTATATTCAATTTATTCAAATAGAAAGAGTAAAAAAGTTAACTGTACTATGTTAGGAATGAAACATAGTACAGCAGCTCGGCAGCAAATAATCAACATTATCAATAATCATCACCATATGCCACTGACAATGTTTCTAGTGTTTTTGAGCACCCATTTCCATTTTTTATACAGAATTTGATTCAAATTCTTCGATGTTTTTCCATAGCAGAAAATCGCCGAACATGCAAAACACTTTTATGCCTCTCACCAACAAACTGTAGATGCTAAACAGCTGAAACGAATGTATTGATATTATGTAATTGGAACATCGCTACCTCTCAAATAATACCTATGAAAACAAAAGTCATCGAAAACGGAGCTATTTTTGAGTACTTCCAACGCTTGCCTGTTATACGTTGACGTCACTAAGAAGTAGAACACGCTTAGTATACAGTGTCAAACCCAAAGTATGCACCATATGGAAAACTTNCTTTTTTTTATTATGCATAGCTGAATATATAAAACCACTAACTAGTTTCATATTATGGTATTTACAAAAAACTAAATAAAACATTAACTCACGTAGACGTGCTGGTGGGGTCCACAGAGATTTTAATCAATATTTTTCGAAAGATAAGCACTTTACTATACTTGCGCGACGAAGGGTCTGTAGCAACTGATGTGATCGAGGATTAACTAGACTATGAGCGCCATCTGAACGATAATTATATGAGAAATCGTTACGTTTACTACGAGTGGGGTCCGCGTGGACCCCGCCAGCACAGTTAAGGGCTAGCTAGATTGTCTGCAGACAAAGGCAGTACGAATGCTCTGTGCAACATTGAGTTGTAGGCTGCTAATTTATGACTATCTGGATGGAAAGAATCGCTTAGGATGGTAATGTCTGTATAGCTAGGATTTCTGAAAACATGGAACTCGAATTTATTCTGATTGTGTGTAATGGCCAGGTCTAAGAAATTTATCTGTTTCTCTATCTCTGTTTCGAGTGTGAACTGAATGTTGCTATTGAGATTGTTCATGAATGTCATAAATTGGTTCAGCTGTCGTGTAGTAACTCTGAAACAGGCAAGAATCTCGTCTACATATCTGTACCAAAAATGAATATGTTTTTTACCTAGGTCGGAGTTTACTATAATGGTCTCCAAGTTGTTCATAAATATGTCTGCTAGAAGTGGACTAAGAGGTGAGCCCATTGGTAAACCTGAATCCTGTTTATAGAATTTGTTGTTGAACTGTAGGTAGCTCATTCAGGCACACATCGAAAGCTGTTGAAACTCCAAAGAAAGTGATATGGTCTACTTTGGCTTGATCTGATATGTCTAAAATGAGGGGCTTACACTCGTTGTACGGTATATTGAAGAACATACTCTTTACATCGAATGAAACCAAAATTGAATTATGTGGCGTGGTTTGGTTCCTTATGTTTTCTACTAAAGTCAGTGAATTTTTTATGCTGTGAGGTGGGACGAAATTGGTAATATTTTTGAACAACTTGTTAAGACGTATTCCTAGTTCTCTTACTGGACTATTTATATACGAAACTACCAGTCTTATGGAGTTATCATCTTCATGTGTTTGTATCAGGCCATACAGTTTAGGGCAAGAGGGGTTCATGTTGGTGATTCTCCGTTTCTCTGATTCCGTGAAAATGATTTGGAGTATTTATTTTTACTTATAGCTGCATCCTCAAAAAGCTTATTTGACGGATACGTATATTTTTTTTGGTGAATTATTTTCAAAATTTGTTTCTGTACTATCTCAAGTTTTTGAAGATGGGTATTAAGTACACCACCCCAGCTAAGGATACCGTGACTCCACAAGAGCATAATATAGAGTGAGGGAACGCGTATCTAATATTCTATTGAAGCATTTGAATCTATACAACAATGGTCTTAGACTTTTAGTTACTTCATCGATATGATGATTCCATCTTAAATGGCAATCTATTATAACACCTAGATATGGGACTCTCTCTGCTTGTTTGATGGCAATCTGTTGATTGGTTTTTCCCAGTGTGAGTTCCTTGAACTTAGGTAAGTTAGTTCTGTAACTCGAAAAAGGTATATAAAAAGTTTTGTCAAAGTTTACCTTAAGCAACTTATGGTCAAACCAATTGATAATATTTAACAGATAATTAGATTTATTTTTAAAGGTTAGTACTCTGTGGTTATGTTGAAATTTCATGCCAAACTTCAGTTGAACTATAAGCTGTTCCAATCAGAAATTTCAAATTGATCAGAAACCAACATTTAACAGACATGCGCGTTGACAACACAAACTGTTGGAAATCTGTTGGTGACTCAAGGTTGGAACGAACCTATAGTATCTTCAGTCAGGCGGATGGCTCTTTTCTGGATGGAATCCAGCAACTTCAAGGTTTGTTTGGGGGCAGAGCTCGATACATGGGAATAATACTCCAATGGAGGTCTGGTCTGAACTTTATGAAGCATCAAAAATTGCTGAGGTGTGTACAGTTTTTCGGTTCGGAACAGTGCTCCTAAATTTTAAGTAGCAGCCTTTGCGATTCCAACGACATGATTGTGCCAACAAATATTGGTGTCCATTTTAACCCCCAAAAAACGTATCTAACCAGAAAGCGGAATTATCTGACCTAACATTATTATATCCGGTACGAAGATATTTATCTTCTTGGAGAACACCAATGCCTGGGTTTTTGTGGCATTGAATTGAATCTTGTTACTTCCACGCCAATTCGAAATCGCTTCTAGATCCTCATACAGACATGCAACCTCATGCTGTCGGTGAAGATATGCCTCCGTAGCCGATGACCTGGAATTCAAACGGAATGACGACACAAGTGCGCTATCGTCAGCAAAGCAATATATTGAATTATTGGTTTTTTCCAATGTGTCGTTGATATATAATGAAAAAGAGGTTGGAGACAATATGGATCCCTGGAGAACACCATCGTTGATGGGTAAAGTACTCGAGAGGTATCCATCGACGGCCACTTGCAGGGAACGTTCTTTTAGAAAGCTGGAGAGTCATACACAAAAATGATTCGACAAGCCATAGCAACGAAATTTGGCCAGCAAACGGTCACACGGTCAAAGGCCTTAGAAATATCAAGCGCAACAGGTCTTGATTCTCTATGTTTCTCGATTGCGTTATGGGTGACATGTGATAGAAGGTCGTTTGTTGATCATTGTTTCCGAAAGGCATACTGATGATAGCTCGAGATGTCGAAGCCTTTCAAATATCTGAGGATATGGTGGTTTACGATTTTCTCCATGATTTTTGATATCAATGATAGTGAAGCGACTGGCTATAGTTTCCTTTGCCTTTTTTGGGAATAGGCTAAACGCGAGCAATTTTCCAACAAGAATAAAAAACCCTTTTCTTGTATGATAGGTTGAAAAGTTAATACGATGACGGGAACTTCATCAGGGCCAGACGCCTTGTTGATA
This sequence comes from Leptinotarsa decemlineata, assembly GCF_000500325.1. Classification (NCBI taxonomy): domain Eukaryota; kingdom Metazoa; phylum Arthropoda; class Insecta; order Coleoptera; family Chrysomelidae; genus Leptinotarsa; species Leptinotarsa decemlineata. Next base: position 13,872 of record NW_019295705.1, read on the forward strand.
TTGAGCTGTTTCAAAATTCGCCTGACTAGCCGCTGTCATAAAGTAATTTCCGGCATTGTGGATTCTAGTGTGGGAATGAATATTCACTTGAAAAGTTATCAAAGAAAAACATTTTTCATTTTGTAACTTCGAGGGCCCGTTACTTGGTAACGAAGGATTTTAGGAAAAAAAGTTATATGAAGTACTGGTGATATTTTGACCCCATCTATACATTCCCGAGAGGAAAAGAGGAAGTCCAGGGACACCCTGTATAGTATCTCCAGTCAGGCGGATGGCTCTTTTCTGGATGGAATCCAGCAACTTCAAGGTTTGTTTGGGGGCAGAGCTCGATACATGGGAATAATACTCCAATGAAGGTCTGGTCTGAACTTTATAAAGCATCAAAAATTGCTGAGGTATGTACAGTTTTTCGGTTCGGAACAGTGCTCCTAAATTTTAAGTAGCAGCCTTTGCGATTCCAACGCCATTATTGTGCCAACAAATATTGGTGTCCATTTTAACCCCCAAAAACTTATCGAAGCAGAAAGCACAATTATCTGACCTGACATTATTATATCCGGTACGAAGATATTTAGCTTCTTGGAGAAAACCAATGCCTGGGTTTTTGTGGCATTGAATTGAATCTGGTTACTTCCACGCCAATTCGAAATCGCTTCTAGATCCTCATACAATCATGCAACCCTAATGCTGTCGGTGAAGATGTGCCTCCGTAGCCGATGTCCTGGAATCCAAGTGGAATAACGAGACAAGTGTGCTATCGTCAGCAAAGCAATATATTGAACTCTTGATTTTTTCCAATGTGTCGTTGATATACAATGAAAAAGAGGTTGGAGACAATATGGATCCCTGGAGAACACCAGCGTTGATGGGTAAAGTACTCGAGAGGTATCCATCGACGGCCACTTGCAGGGAACGTTCTTTTAGAAAGCTGGAGAGCCATACACAAAAATGATTCGACAAGCCATAGCAACGAAATTTGGCCAGCAAACGGTCACACGGTCAAAGGCCTTAGAAATATCAAGCGCAACAGCTCTTGATTCTCTATGTTTCTCGATTGCGTTATGGGTGACATGTGATAGAAGGTCGTCTGTTGATCATTGTTTCCGAAAGGCATACTGATGATAGCTCGAGATGTTGAAGCCTTTCAAATATCTGAGGATATGGTGATATCAATGATAGTGAAGCGACTGGTCTATAGTTTCCTTTGGCTTTTTTGGGAATAGGCTAAACGCGAGCAATTTTCCAACAAGAATAAAAAACCCTTTTCTTGTATGATAGGTTGAAAAGTTAATACGTTAATCCGATGACGGGAACTTCATCAGGGCCACACGCCTTGTTGATATTGAGCTGTTTCAAAATTCGCCTGACTAGCCGCTGTCATAAAGTAATTTCCGGCATTGTGGATTCTAGTGTGGGATTACTAGGTGGTGTCTCTTCCAGAAAATCGACTGTGGAGTGGGTCACAAATTGTTCAGCTTCAAGTTTCAAGCATAGCCCATTGACTAATAAGAAAATTTTCTATGGATGTTGTTGCAATTGAACCATCCGCTTGTGTTCGTGGTGGAATTGTGAATTTTGTAAAGTTCTGATGAACAGCTTCAGCTACCGACCAGAAGGATCTGGACCTTTTGAAATTGACAAGCAGTTTATCCCTAATTCTGTGATTGTGATGTTCTATGCTTTCATTTATCTCGAGTTTGCAGCTGTTGCGATCATTAACAAACCTACTACGGTTTTCGGCACTGGGATTTTTGCGTCACTGCCGGTAGGCGAGTTTTTTTATTATAATTATCATGAAATAGTTTTGATAAATATAAACTATTGTTGAAATACAACTCACCTTCCATATAAACGAATCCAACCAAAATAACAAGCACAAATAAGGCACTCAGACTACGTCCGTTCATGATTCGATTATTATGAGATGCTGGTACTTCAACTCAATACCCTTCAATGGCAAATGGCGCCTCTCAAATCAACGAATCGAATGCAATTAGTGAGATTCTATAATTGTCATTTATTTATTGAAGGAGCCGATATCGTTTTCGATTTCGGGTCTCATCCATTCATCATTCCAAATATAAAATAAAAGACACGGAGACATAATTCATTATCATAATTTTATCAACATTAGTTCACAACATTGACTGAACTTATTTGTTATTTTCTCGGCTTCATAGTGAGTGTCTCCACAATCTTGTTTTCTTAACATTTATCAACGACCAAATAAATGATTCCAATTTCGAAATAACCGACTCAATGTACTTGGGTGACCTTTACTTGAAATTGGATCTCGAATCTTTCGATGTTTCTAAAGAATGTATATAGAAATTTTTATACAATTTGATAATGGACAGTATTCCATTTATCTAAAAAAAAATTATATTTTTGTCAAATATCTGGACGCCTTGATGGT
>NW_019295706.1:0-15823 GCF_000500325.1 Leptinotarsa decemlineata
CAATATTGCTGATTTAAAAGTTAGGATAACGGAAGAAATTAACAAATTAACCCCCGAGGTCATTCAAAATGTTGTACGAGAATTCCAAAATCTCCTCGGTTATTGTCAAGAAGTTAACGGTGATCATTTTGAACATTTAATTTGATTGTAAAGTACATTGAAAAATACATTCTGAATATTATGTGGCATTATAATCTTAATTCTACGTAAAGTTTTGTTATACCTAGAGATATTATCAAAATTTTACATCCTTAAAATGAATTTTCTCAGTTATGATTGCACCAAACCAAAAAACTTCATATTGCTGAACAGAGGCCTGAAATCCTTTTCCAACAAGGTGCCACACGACCCCCTTTGCTAGACAAAATTTTCGAAAGGGTGCTTATAATTCAGAAGGGGTGCTGGAGGGGGATAATATTTTCATACTGTAAATTGTCAATTCAAGAATAAAAATCGACCTGTTTCAGGTTTTTTTCAGATAGTACATAACAACGCTAAAAATGAATTTATTCCATACATATAGACCGCATTGTATATACCACCCTTGCTGCCAACCAACTAGCTGGTATATAGTTCCACGCCAGACTAGCTCTACACAATTTTGTAAGAATAGGTAAAATTATTTTCAGTCCGTTTAGAAGAAGAGCTGGAAACATACCATCCTTTCCAGGAGACTTGCAAGGGCTGAAACGACTTGATAGCCCATTCAACTAGCGGTGCTGTGATAACCTCCTTTGCGACCTTCCAATCGTTGTTTTTTGGGCGTTTAGCGCTCGCGAAGATGGGAGGTCTTTTGTTGCGTATACTAACTTTCCTTGAGACAGTTTTCAGACTTATTTTGATAGTTATGTCTTCCATTCACCAATACATTCACAATTAGAACTTCATCAACAATATATAGCTAACATGAATATTGCATTTCTATAGTTTTTGGTATATATCCCCTCTGATGATTCAAATTTAGGTTCACAGATACGTCGCGCCTTCTCAACTTATGTTTACTCCTCTTTTTTGTCGTGAATGGTAGAGAGATATATCTGATCTGTACATTGAAACCGCAAAAAATATATGTACAGAGCTCTCAGAACGCCTTAGGTAAACCCACAAATCAACTGTAGGCGAACCTACACTCAAAGAAGACATTCTAATAATTGAAATTCAATAGAATTTACCAAGGCAATAAAAATTCATTTAAACAAAGAAAAGTTCAGTATAAAGGAATAGAGGAGGAACATAAATTAAATCTGGCTACCTATCATCAACTGTCACACTCGCCACAGATTGTTTGAATTATCTGGTATTGCAGAGTGTAAACTTCCACAGCCAGAGATACGACTGCGGTGAATATGATCCAAGGCAATGATGTAGGTAACCAGACTTATCAAATACAAAATCAGGTGACCATCATAGCGACATGAATTACGACAATTACAAAAAATGATTGCAAAAAATTTCAATTCCCAATATTCCAGAGAAAAGCGTTTTAGTTATAGATAATGCCCCATACCACAATGTTCAGTATGAAAAGTGCCCGAACATTTCCTCGAGAAGAGATGATATGAGAGAATAGTAAGGATAACGAAATATCCATTTCACGGATGATATGCTCAAAATTCCATTATTAAAATTCATAAACGACGATTCAAGTTGTATGAAATTGATAGGATTATAGAAAATCATGAACATTCTTTACTCAGATAGCCTTCTTATCATCCAGATTTGAACCCAAAAGAATTAGTATGGCTATCTCTGAAACAATACGTGGCTGATAAATATTCAATTCCAAATAGGTTGAAAGTTTATGTGACGAATGTTGCACTTCGTTTTCTCAAAAGCAGTGGAAAAAACAAACGTTTTGAAGACAAAATTATTATAAATGTTCAAGGCGATAGTGACAACGATAGTACTAGTGAGTATAGTGATAACTCTACAAGCGATTCAGATCCTAGATTCCAAACTGATCTGGAACCAACACTTGGACAGGATAAAGAGGAAAGTGGAGGTAGGACTGATGATCGCCAGACGCACCTATGGAAAAACATGGGGACTAAAACTAGACATGGTATATTGGCTATACACGATGGTGGTTAAACCCATGATAACATACGCATCTCTGGTCTGGTGGCCAAAGGTGAAGCAGGCAACCGCCATCAACAAACTAGGCAAGGTGCAAAGACTTGCATGTTTGGGAATGAAGGGAGCAATGAGAACTACCCCAACAGCTGCATTGGAGACACTCCTGAATCTACCTCCTTTACACTTTGTGATAATGGGGGAGGCCAGGATGGGCCAATTTAGACTGGAAAACTCACCGAACTACAAAATATCGGACCGAACAGAAATTTCGGAACAAGTGGAGGAGCACATATTGAATATGTGCACGGACCACATGACACCGAAGTTCTGATAAGGGGTCTGGAGTTTTATGATGGCCTCAATTCGTTTAGTGAGGGCAATTGTGACTGTTGATTTCTGAATTGAAACTGGCGCGATTTCGTTTAGGTTTTTTTCGGTGGTGATTCGCTTTGAGAATTCAAGTGAGAAGACTGGTTGGTCACCTTTCCAGAAAGTTTGGAAATTTTTGAGCATTTAGAGGATAAGTGCGCCTCTCTGCAGTGTGAGCATTTAGTTTTGTGTGTGCAAGATGCCCCGTCAAGCTGCAGATGCTACAGTATTTAGGAATGGGAGTACATGATTATTGTTCGATGCTTCGCATTCATTTATTCTGTCGAAGATGGTTACTCCATGTGTGAGGCATCGTGATCATCATTCCCTATTCCTAGTGATACTACGGATAATGGGAGTGGGATCATCAGTTCTGGTCCTCAGTGAAGCCCAGGTGAACACACCTTGATTAGGGCAAGTGTGGGGATCGTGGTGCAGCAGGTTTGCTATTTTGAGGGAGGAGGTCAATGGAGGTTGCCTCTGCGCTTTCCGGAAAGTTTTTGAAAGCTTTCTGCGGATTTCTCTGTGTTCGAGATTTCGAGAAGGGCTCTTTTGTCGAAATTCACTTTGAACTCGGTGATGAGTCCCCTGCGAGATTTGTTAGAGTTCAGTAAACTGGTTGTCGGAAGGGTTGTTGAGCTAGAGCTTGTCAAAGACTCGTCGAGGTAGGTTGGTTGATGTCTGTGTATTGGTTGTGTTTTCTGTTGAAGATGAGGAAAAGGTAGAAGCAGACTTGCAGATCAACCACAATCAATACCAGACCATGTGCAATATGTTCATGCTGGTTTTTTCGTCTTGGTACTTTCTATATGTATACTGCGATGTATTTCTAAGATAGAATATTAGTTAGTTGATTTAAAATTCTTTCCTGACTACGAACACCATATAAAAATCTCAGGCAAGAGTTTTGAACTTCTAACATGACTATTGATACATATTAGGGCTGTGAACGAAGTCGGCAAAATTTAAAATAGACAATACTAAGGATTCACACAGAAGCAGTTTTGAATCCGTCGTTAAAAAATGCCTGGCTCCGTATAATCTTTCCANATACCAAGGTTTTTGTGTATGTTCTGCAAGAGCTAATATTAGATTTACTAGACTTCATCTGAACACAATGGTTTGATGTTCTTTGTATGAAGTTGTGAAGATCTTCATTAAAATAAAGGAATTACGACTTTTTACCTCCTAAAAAAAATAACAGCATCAAGAGTATAATCTTGATTTCCTCTTTCATCATCGAGAAGATTCTACTTGGATGGTTCAGGATCTATAGCATTGACTTTTTGAGCAGTGATTTCAGCCTTAACGCTTTCTGAAAAAATTTGAAAAACTGAATGAGGGATTATCAGATCAAATGACTCGAATTCTGTTTCATATTCGGATCCAATTAGAAAAAAGCATATCAAAGTAGACCGGCTGATGTCATGGCAGAAAGTTCATTTGATTGGTGGAAGATTCGTTGATTGTTATCAATCTTGTGGATTAGTTTGATCCGTGTTAGGAATCACACGTTGAAAGGTAAGACCTCGTTAGTTCTTAGCTCGCACAAGTTTCTCAACTTCTGAGAGTTGTCGTTTGTATGGGGGCGACAGCATCTAATGATGATATTTTGAATACGTTTCTTATTTGAGAAGTTCGTATTGAAATGTAATCAAGCCATATATAATAGTTTTGAACATTTTGGATTCCTTTTAAAGTAGTTTCGTATCCGTCTGTTCAAATTAATAAAGCTAAGTTAAATTATCCTAACATACGATTTTCAGATTTCCTTAACAACATTATATGCTTTGTGGAGGAAAAAGTTCTATTATAAGTAACGCTCAAGTCTTTTACCTCTGTTTTCACATCCAGGACCTCTCCATCCATATGATATTCAAATTTAACTATATTTCTCAAACGAGATATTGTTAACGTATAACATTTTTCATATTGAAAAATAACTTATTACTGTAACTCCAATTCACAATGTTGGTAATCTATATTAGTAAAAGAGGTCATAGATTCGATCCCTGAGGAACACCGGAATTGGCAGGGAATTTTCCCGAAATATTTCCATTGCGTTCAACAATAAAAATCTATGTCTCAAGTAAATTTTAATTGATTCAAGACAATTCCTCGACAAACCAAATTTAAACATTTTCAACAAAAGCACATCATGATTTACTTGATCGTATGTATTTATTAACGAATTTATACAGTTTCGAATCTATAATTTGCTCCAATAACCTAGACAGAGCGCACATAATTTCATTATATCGAAAATTGCCTACAATGAAAATGCATTCATAAAAACGTCATTAATTTATTTGACATTTAAGAAGTGTTGCTCCTAAATCACTACATACAACTTTTTGTTTTCAGCAAACTACTCAACAGTGGCAAAAAGTGTTCTGGATAGCAACCGGATTCCTAATGATGAGCACCCTGTTCTACACGCTATTCTCCAAGTCAGAAGTTCGACCATGGAATTCTCCTGAAGGAGTCAATGGTCTACCTGAAACTGAATTGATGATGATGAATGATAAAAAGAAAGAAATCGATACAAAAAAAATAAAAATGAGAATGGTTTGATGTACAGCAAAGAAGAAATATACTGATTTGTATAAACACGCTGAGACTTCAATGAATTTTAGCATGTAATATACACTGAAAAAAATTAAACTGATCTGAATTGTCATGAATCACCTATGTTCACAGGTGACGGAAAATATTGAGGTTTTGGCTTCCATTTTTCGCAAACACCACATCAGTTTTCCCAAACACCAGATCTACAATACTCATCTCGACGGGCGTTTCACTTTTCACTAACCAAGTTGACATCTCCAAAAGTGTAGTTCGGAGTTTGAGAAAATTGTTTGCTTCAAGTCTGTCCTTGATTTATTCAATGAACTCCACTCAAATCGTTCTGGTATCACGAACTGTTTTTCAAACCTTGAAAATGAAAGTGCGGAGTCTAACCGATAGACCCTTCATTTTCAATATTGTAGGATCTACACAAAAGTATACATTTTTCGAAAGATATGTTGAAATGGTAATGAAGGTGTTGTACTTGTACAGAGCGGGCTAACTTTGACACTTTTGAAGGAAAACTCCTGTTTTCAAACTAGATAAATGAAACCCAATGGCTATGGGTAAAATTTTGTGTCAAACTTAATGGTGTATAGCTCTTCAGCTTTCTGAAAGAAGATTCCATGCAAGTGGCCGTCGATGGATATCTCTCGAATACTTCCCCAGGGATCCATATTGTATTCAACCCCATTTTCATTATATATCAACGACATATTGTAAAAAAACCAAGAATCCAATATAATGCTTTGCTGACAACAGCACACTTGCCTCGTCATTCCATTCCAGGACATCAGCTATGGAGGCACATCTTCACCGGCAGCAGGAAGTTGCATATCCCAATGAGGATCTGGAACTGATTTTGAACTGGGTGGAAGTAACCAGTTTCAATTCAATGCCACAAAAACCCAGTCATCGGTTTTCTCCAAGACGATAAATTTCTCTGAACCGGATATAATAATGTTAGGTCAGACAATTTAGCTTTCTGCTTCGATGAGTTTGTTGGGGGTTGAAATGGAGACCAATATGTCTTGTCATAATTATGTCGCTGGAATTGCAAAGGCTGCTTTTCAAAAGTTTACAACACTGTTCCGAACCAGAAAACTGTACACACCTCAGCAACTTTTGATGCTTCATAAAGCTCAGATAAGGCCTTCTTTGGAGTATTGTTCTCATGTATACCCTGAAGCTGCTGGATTCCATCCAGAAAAGAGACATTCGCCTGATTGGAGACGCGAACATCACTTGCAACCTTGATAGCCTAGAACATCGTTAAGAGGTTGGATATTTGTCTCTCTTCTATAGATACTTTCACAGGAAGTGTTCAGGTGACTTGGTGTTTGTGTTTTGTCCTTAAAAAAAGGACCATAAAAAATTATCCATTAGATAATTTTACAGAAAGTTCGCTGATCACTAATAACTCTAAAATCGCTGTATTCATTCGAATGTTGAATTGTAAACAAAAATACTAAAGAACAATGTATCTTATGATTAGCCCCAGGAATATTTTTGAGGGATTTCAGAATCTATCGGAAGGTAGCATACTACTTGATTTCTGGCTCTTGTGTCCTGTAATTACCTAAGAGTATAAATAATAATTTCAAGTGTGTGAATAACTTTTAAACATGTTCTGGGCTTGCCAAGCAAAACTTGAGAATCCATTGTGAACCCTGTATAATGTTGCATAATTTTATATTTATTTCTCTTTCATTACAATTCGCATGGAATCTGATATGTTTATACGCAAACAAACTCCTGGAATTGACATGAATTCAATATACTATCGTTTGGCAATTTCAGTTTCATATTACATTGCCCGCAATGAAACTTTCCAAATGTTGGATTGAAGTTTGAATCTCCATTTCTGCTATCGTACAAGAAATATTCAAATAACACCAAGAAATCGACTCCATATAATACAGGACGTGGTAAAATTACTATTATTTCCATTGTGCATAAGAGTAGTCGAAAGTTCATTTTTTCAAATAAAACCCCCTGTATATTACTCGATAAATTTTAAGATGGTGAAAAATGCTTCAAAATGATATACATGTCCCTATACTTAAATCGTCAAGTTTGGTGGCCTAGTTTTCGTAAGGCCGCTACAATTAGTGTTTTCGGATCTGAAGTAGGTTTTGATGTTGTATTCGAATCCAATTTGTCTTATCTTTTCCAATAATCCTCTGGTGTAGGGAAGTGCAAGCACTGGTTGTGGCAGTTACTCTTCCTTGCGAAGCTCTTGGTGTATTTTAGCCAAAGTATGTTCCACCATCGCTTTGGAGTAGCCATTAAAAATCATTTCTGATGTTGTCTAGTTCCTTCTCGAGATCTTCTTTCGTAATACAGAGCCCCAAAGCACGGTCTAATAGAGTCTTGATAGTTCCTCTTTGAGTCGATTGATAATGGTTGGATTCGAGGTTCAGATACTGTCCCATGTGGGTGGGCTTTTGGTATACAGATGTTTTCCAGTTAATGTCTGTCCTCTTTACCAATACGTCTAAGAATGGCAATTCGCTGTGGACTCTCCATTGTGGAAATGATGGAAGGTCTTACGCTGTTAATGTGTTTCAGGAAGGCGTCTAGTTCAGTATTCCCATGGTTCCATATTATTAAGGTGTCGTCAACGTATTTCAACCAGACTCGGGGTTTCTTGTGTTTCTTCGTAGGGCAGAGTTTCAAACCACTCCATATATATGTTGGCTATAACTTATGGAAATGGCGAATCCATTGGCATCAGAACTTATCACACATTCCATTATGGGCTTTGCCAATTCAACACTGGACACCGGGACTACTAGAATAAATTGGGACTTTTGGCAAACTCTATTCAGATTGGTTGTTGAGAGAAAAAGGGCAGTAAATCTGGGTAACACTTCATTGTGGAGTTTTCATCTAACAGTTTACAAAACCGCAACAGTAGTTACTTGACAGCGTTTCTAGATACAGCCATCGAGTTCCCTTCACCCCTAGCTGTAGGGGTGAAGGGAACGTCACGTACGTCGGTACGTGAAAAGGCAAAAAAGCTCAAATGTACCCTCGGGAACAATGGATTGACGTAAGTTCTTGAGCATCCCTGTTAGTTCCTGTTGAGGTCATCAATGATCAGAAGGGTGGTTGTCGACGTCGACGAAGAGAAGTGTCAAAGAATTTAATGCACCTCTGAGAAGGTGAGAACACAATGGAAAGACGTAACTTCTTGAGCAACCCTGTTAGTGTAGATTTATAATGACCAGAAGGTCAAAGAATTGCCAGAAGGGCCTCGATATAGATAACCGCATTGGAGCGGGTGATGATGACCACAGAGGATGATCCCAAGTCGTCCGATGGAGGCCAGCCTCGACTACGTGATATTCGGTTTATTGTGACGTATTTGGTGGATTATTGGTAAACGATTTGACCTTTTGGGTCGCATCATCGCTAACTTTGTTTCATCTAACTGATTATAAATATCGAAATGAGGTGATTTTCGAGTCGAAAATGTGAATTTGTAATCTGTTGTGACACATTTCGTAGTTCATTGGAGAACAAGCTGACCTTCGATGTCGCCTTTCGTTTACATAATCGATAACTTTGTGCATGTTACTGATAATGAACGACCAAATGAGCTGATTTTTGAGGTTTGAATCTGAAAAATTATCATATGTATAAATGCAGTAGGGAAATAAAATACGCAATTCATCAACATTTTTCAATAATTGGTGAATATTAACAACGTTGGTCGAGGCTTTCGCAAACGAGGTTTTCAATGTCACAAGTTTTTGGGTTTGAAGGCTGTGAATTTTTGGAATTTCTACTTTATGTTTGGCTGGCGCGAGTAGAATCCCCTTTTAAGAAGTTCAAGCATGTCGGCAAGTAGAAAAGGGTCTTCAAATGTTATTGACAATTCGCCTAATTCAGGTAGTTTCCTGCTTTCAGCCCATAAGATTTTTTTCATGATGCTAATAGAACTTTCGAAGATATACTTATAGAATCAGCAATTTCTTTGACATGAAATTTGGTCTCCTGGTAAGAAATGGGGAACATATATCCTGTGCTACAGCAGAGACAAATACTGAAGTAGGTCACTATGTAGCGGTCAATGGATTGCACTTCAAACACCTACTGTGGATGTTTTCTGTTTTTTTTTTGATGTGGTATCCTGTATCTGCATACCGACGTCGTAATTTTATTCCATAATTTTCAGTACGTTCATTATTCATGTATTATTTTGTGATGATAACAGTGGCATATAACTTTCCAATTCCATTTCGTGCTGTTGTCCATCCTGTATCAATTTGATGCGACACAACTCCGGAAATTGAAATACAAATGGGGTGTTTTATTTGAAGAGTCCGATCATCATAACCAGGTCTGTTTTGCATGTTAATTTGACTAAAACACCACAAACACTCATCCAGTAGATCAATCCTTGACACAAGGGCTTTGCACATCAAAAAAAATATCTGAGTCATGCGATAAAAACATGATATCCGGAATAACTTTCTTTGTGATATATGTGCCATTAGTTAAACTAACCACGAATCAGATATCATGAAGTAAATTGTCACATCATTGGGGAAAACCAATAAAATCTTAATTCATTCATGAAAAATATTAATTCCTCGTTAATTTCCTCGAATACCAGGCGGCATATCCGGAAGTATCCAATTCACATTGTATCAAGTAATATTAACATCAATTATAATCGCTGAGGCTGCTGTTTCAATACTTCATCGAATGTTGGTTTTGTTCGATGGGAATTGGAATTGCTGACAAACGATTTGTTACCTGGATATTTGAACAGGGGGATTAAGGGAAAAGGAGGGGAGTTGATGGGGAGCGGCCCTGAAGGTGTGATACACTGTCAGAAATTATGCTGGTTTTTTCGTAAGTACGATTGTTTTGTTTTCATTTTGAATAGATATATTGATTTTATCTAACTATTTCATTCACGTACCACCCTACATCATGACCTGAGTAAACATAACAAAATTAAGAGTGAATCCCCCTAAAAGGAAAAATTGGTTGTTGGTCACCAATAGACCTAATTGGGTCGTGACAGTATTACATAATGCACTAGTCTGATAATGCAGATTATTCGATGGAGAAATATATTTCAAGTAAGTAACAGTTCATTGTGAGAATATCACTGAACAATTTTCAACGTGTTTCATTATACAATAGTTTTCTCAGACGTGTTTATAATGGCCTGATCTATAGTTTTGAAACATTTCTGGATCAGTTCAGCTACTTTCCGATGAAATTACAACGTGGAATATATAACGAAACTTTTCCTTTGAAGAAATGTGGATAATAATGTTTTCAAAACAATATTTCCTCCTGTATATCAGTTAAATCTCTATTTAATAATGAAAAACTCAATCATTGAGGATTTCCTGAAAACTTCCGCCATACAACTCCATATTTCTAAAAACAGCTCTTTCCAATAAAATCAAATGTGAAATTAAAAAATAAATATTTTATTTTGAAAAATGAATGGAAAATGTTTTGATCAATCCACTGTAGTTACAAAATTTTAATAAAGCATTATTTGAAAATTGAAAACCTCCATTTTTGAAACAGATTGAATAGATCAGCTACTTGACATCTCCTTTTGGTATATATCCTCACAAATTCACATTTGAAAGTACTTTCCATACGTGATTTATGCTTCTATTTATTACCGTATATACAGGGTGTTTTCAAAACAAAAATTTAAGGGAGTATTCTAATGATATTTTGTCTTTAGATGTTTTTTGCTAGGACGCTTTGGAGTGCAAAATAATTTCGACAATAACAATTCATCACCAAAAATTGCATGTAATGTTTCCTAATCTGCATCCGATCGACTCCCGAGTTCTTTCAAAAAAGCCAGGATTGTTTTTGATTGCGTTACACCCAGCAATTATCCGATTTCTCAAATATTTCACTGAAGTAGTGTGAACTAATGCCTTCAGGTGGCTCGATAGGAAATAATCCAGGGGGTTTAAGTCCGTTTATTGGGCAGGCCATAAGTGAGGTCCACCTCAACGAACCCAGCGAAATCCGTATGTAACTGTTAAAAACTCTCGAGCCAATATGCTAAAATGTGCTGGTGCACCATCGTGCATAAACCACATTGCATTTCTTGTAACCAATGGTACATCCTCCAGAAACTAAGGTAGAGTTTGTTCCAAAAAGTTGCGGTATACCTCGCCGGTAATTCTTCCTGGCACGTTCAACGAGAATTGATGTTGAAAGCGATCTGCAAGCACACTCATGTGTATTTTTTTCAGCCCAAACATGTTTATTGTGGGAATTCCTTGCGGCATTTCTTGAGAAACTGGCTTCATCGGTAAACAGAATCATCAGTAGTTGGGAGATTTGAACCAATGTGCGCAAAAACCATTGATAGAATGCCATAGGTGGAAAAAAATATGCAGGAAGAAGTGCCTAAGCCCGTTGTATGTGGTATAGGTACAATAAGTAGTCTTCTAGCGTCATCTAGCTTTTCCTAATATGACTGATAACCAGTCTTTGCAAAGCGTATTGCCAAATCATCTGAAAATGGAATTTTTTAACGGTGATGATCAATTATATTGCCAAATATCGCCAAAATAACTGACTATTATGAGGCACCAATAGCTGAGACACCAGTCAATCTAATAATAACACTGATGATCTTCAAACATGACTCAACCTCTGAGAGGAACACCAAACTCCCACGAAGGTTCGAAATAGATGAGCACTTCAATCTTGCAGATCACTATTATAATTTTCATGCATTCCTTTATCACTATGGTTCTGGCGTTGAATCTGGTTTTTATTACGAAACGGACTGGTTTAAATTTGGCGATAGTCCTGTCACTAAGTGTTCTGGCGATGTCTTGAATTTATTGGAGCCTCTGGAGACACCCTACATTTCGTTTTATGGAAGAGAGGACATTGGCAGATCAAGATCTTCGGATGAGGTGGTGCTGCAGGTTTTTCCGGGTTTTCCTGCAGCTGAAAAGCAAATGCGTCACTGGAATCAATGAAGTAGCCCTGGAGCGCGAATTAATTTTCATTGTTGTTTCATAACGTCATGAATTAGGTTATGTGATTCAAATGGACGACAAATGGTGATGGACAAAGGACATCATACATCAGTAATCCTATGTGATTTGTCGAAAGCTTTCAACTGCGTCTCTCATGATATCCTTCTTCAGAAGCTGAGTTATTATGGACTGAGATGAGATGCTCTAAAGCTTTTTGAATCTTACCTAAAAAATCGCTATCAAGTTGTTGAAGTCAGCAATGAGAGGTCAGAGTTGAAAACTAACATACATAGTGTCCCACAGGGTTCGGTCCTTGGACCGTTACTGTTTATCATTTACATTGATGATTTGCGCCAATTTCTGTTGCCGGAAAAGTGTACTTTGTTTGCTGATGATACTACCGTGATTACCTCTCACTATGACTATCAGCAACTACTGATGTTATCACTGGCGTTACAAGAAAAAACCAAATATTGGTTTCAGGCTAATACGCTACAACTTAATAATAGTAAAACCCATAATGTCACATTTTCTACAAATAATTCGCTTGTGGAGGACAATAACGTTAAATTATTGGGAATAACTCTTAATAACAGACTTGGCTGGAATTGTCATATTGAACAACTCAGACATAAACTTTCTAGTACGCTATTTTTACTTCGGCAATTGAAGAGATATTTTAATCATGATACACTGAAAAGTACCCACTTTGCACCTTTTCATGCTCATATGAGTTACGGTATCATAATGTGGGGTAACTCCTCAAAGTCAATGCAATTTTTTCGACTACAAAAAAAGGCCCTGAGAATAATTTTAAATTGTAATAGCAGAGAACATTGTCGTCCTTTATTTGTTTGCCTCAAAATTTGATCGCTACCTTCCTTATACATATATGATACTCTTATAGAAATACATAGACAGAAAATAAATTTGGTAACACAATCTCAAGTACATTCCTATGATACAAGACGATCATATTATATCAGAACTCCCAGGTACAGGCTTACAGTCTCCCAAAGAAATTCACCAGACTATCATGTGTATAATATATTACCATCTGATATCAAGTCACTCAATATAATTTCCTTTCAAAAAAAGATAAAAAGATTTCTTTTGCGGCACTGCTTCTATTCAGTGGTTGAGTTTAAAAAATATATGCAACATCTTGAAGTGCCTCTTTGAATACTCCTTTCAGATCCCATTCGCTCGACTCTGTTTTCTCAGAAGAGCTCTGATAAATATCATCACTATTTTCATTTTTTAGATCAGAATGATCATAAATATACTCAACGTGGCAATCTTCATTTGTCGCTACTATGACCTTCTAGGTATTTTAATATATTTTCAATATATCATTATGTATTTTTAATCTAACTGACTTGCTATAAATGTACTTTTGTATATAACATAGTTAAATAAATATTTTATTCTATTCTATTCTAAATTTATATATTACATTGAGCACTAATTAGGTAGAATTTAGTTAGTGTGAACACGTCTGATAGAGCTATTCTATCGCGAAACACGTGTTACTATTTTGTAAACTGTGGAGTGTTACTTGAACATTAGAAAGCTATGTTTGTGTGTAGCAAATTTTTTCAAGTACCGATATTTTGTGGACAGAGATAATTTCTGCGAATATTGTATTATCAACATTTTATGTTCATTCGACATGTTGTTCGACATTCATGTTGTTCATTCGACATGCTGCTGTTCATTTATATGAAATTCATAGTAACTCAACTTTTCAGATGCAGTGTTTTCAGGTCAAGTGAAAACGTTGCTTCGTAGTGAAACTTTTCCATTATTGATGCTGAACTAGTTGGAGAGAAATATAGTGAGCATTTTACCATGTCTGTCAAAATAATTGAAGAAACATCCGCTCGTAAATCATGACTTTTACACATAGATAAAGCTATATTTCTGAGTCATGACTTGATGAAATACTCACCGAATTGGATCAAATATTGATTTATCCGAGGCTTTCACACTATCACTCACAATTTACTTCTGGAAAAGCTGAAATATTATGGCTTTCCGAAAGATTTTCCAACTTCGGTGAGAGCAAATACATTCAAATGTTTAAAATGAAAGACATTCAGAATATACTTAACCAGATGGGGTAGAAATTTCATAGGCTAACACACGATGATAGATACATATCGAAGTACTACAAACTATTGTAGTTTTTCTTCCCATTTTGGTTTGAATGACTACAATTTGTAGTCCATTGTGTTATTTATGATTGGGCGACTTTGTCTTAGGAAGAATATTCTGGAAAGGAGAGAATTTCAACCGATGATGGCGAAACTCAAACAGTATATTTACGTATATTTTTTTTGGTGAATTATTTTCAAAATTTTTTTCTGTACTATCTCAAGTTTTTGAAGTATTAAGTACACCACCCCAGCTCAGGATACCATATCGCAGTCGTGACTCCACAAGAGCATAATATAGAGTTTTGAGGGAACGAGTAGCTAATATTCTATTGAAGCATTTGAATCTATATAACAATGGTCTTAAACTTTCAGTTACTTCGTCGATATGATGATTCCATCTTGAATGACAATCTATTGTAACCCCTAGATATCGGACTTTCTCTGCTTGTTTGATAGCAATCTGTTGATTGGTTTTTCCCAGAGCGAGTTCCTTGAACTTAGGTAAGTTAGTTCTGTAACGCGAAAAAGGTATATAAAAAGTTTTGTCAAAATTCACGGTAAGCAACTTATGGTCAAACCAATTGATAATATTTAACAGATCGTTTTCCATTTTCATTTTCAGACTCTCCCAGGTTTCTGCAGTGTATAGAATGGCAGTGTCATCAGCGAAGCTAACAATTTGACCTGTAGTTTCATGGATGGTGAGTAGTGGCCCCAGCAGTGTACCTTGCGGTACTCCATATTCTATACATTTCTCTTCGCTGATTCCATTTTCTATTTTCACATACTGTTTGCGGCAACTCAAATAATCTGAAAATGATTCATTTGCCACACATTGTATTCCTGAATCTTGCAGGAAGTCCAACAGCTGTTGATGATCCACAGTGCAAGATCCAGGAACACACATGCGGTTGATTTACTTTTGATGAATCAATCGAAGAGGTTTTTTGTATTGAAGTGTATAATTTTTAAAATTCTTGCAAAGCGCTTTCGACTTTCGTCATAATCAGTGCTCACCTGAAAGTAAGTGATCTAATTGAAAAGGAAGTTTAGTGAAAATTGAAGTTGCAAAAAAAATTTTGAGGTTAAAAAATTTGGAAAGTTGTTTGAGATTAGTTACTTGTCAGGCAACAGGAAGTATCAAAATAAGTACATGGCACATTTGTAATATAAATACTCTTTCAGCCGAGGAGCTCTCATACCCCAATTCAAGATTCCATAGCGCAAGTGACAGCCAATAGTTGCATAGTACAGACTTAGGAGCACCTCTCTTCTACAATGATTCGACATAAATCTCAGTACATAACAGTTCTTTTATAATTTATCACATAGTGAATCTATATGAGGACCCCAATTCAGCTTATGATCTAGAATTAGACTTGGCATTTTTGTTTCTGGTTTGGATGTCACCTCTAGTTGACTATTTTGAGAGTTTCGGTAGTTTTCTGCATTGTGAGTTTGACTAATGCTGTTTTGCTGATATTTAGTGCTAATTGATTTTTTTCAGCCCATTTCATTATACATGAACTCTGTTGATTCTGCAAGTGCTAATGTATTACAGTCAGTGACCAGAACATTTGTATCGTTTGCATATGCAACTATATGTACCTTTGAAAGACTATTTAGGTATTGTATCAAGTCGTTCGCATAAATAAG
>NW_019295707.1:0-36238 GCF_000500325.1 Leptinotarsa decemlineata
AAAAGGAAAAATTTCAAAGTATGGAAATTTATCAAAAGAAAAATACATTTTTAGACACAGTTAGTAAGAATTAGGTCCTAGGTGAGACAATACACAACATTATCAGAAGATTCAGACATATTCCTAATAGATAAGTAGATATTTTTCGACAGTTCCTCTTCTTGATTACAATTTAGACAAAAACATGTTGTAACGGATCTAACCATTAGGAAACTCAACATAGTTGAAAGTGAATACTCAACAGGTAGAATTGATTTAATTGACATGGTGATCAATTATCATCAACACCAGAACAAAGAAGACGACTTTAAAAACAATTCTAGGTAAATTAATTTGATTCATGTGAGAATAATGCATGGATCTAGTATCAAGAAGACAGCCGGGCATTTGATGATAAATGTAATACATTCTCTAGATTACAGCCAATTCACGACTGTAATGCCAACGGCAGCGGCTCTGCCTAGTATTCGAATCTGCTTCCGCTCTATATAAGACTTGTAACGCCGCCTCTCGAACTTCCGATACTCGAAGTTTCCAGAAAATAGCAGGTTGACAATCGGATCATCAATATTGGTTTTACGCGAGTAGTGAGTGGTGAGTTAGTATTAGAGAAGCGAGGTGAGCAAACAAGCGATTATTAAGAGTATTATAATAGTGTTATCTTTGTGAATAAAATAAGTTGACTCCTGTAAACGCAGTATCACATATTTGAACTTGACGTGCGCAACAGTACAAAAATGTCTAAAGTACAGAAACGTGGCTGCATTAATCCCACATATAGTTTTTGCTATATATGTGGTCAGTTTACTGCTAGGTCGCAGAAACGGCCAATTAATCAAATGACCAAAGTAGCTTACCATAAGTATTTTGGATGTGTTGTTGGTGATCAAGATCGGGATTGGGCTCCTCACGAATGTTGCCAAACCTGTGCAGCAAATCTAAGTAACTGGTTAAATGGCAAACGCTCTTCCATGCCTTTTCCAGTTCCAATGATTTGGCGAGAAACAACAAATCATTACAACGACTGTTACTTTTGCATGACAAACGTGTCTGGTTTTTCAAGAAAGAGCAAACACAAAATTGTATATCCGGATATTCCTTTTGCAAGAAGGCCGGTTCTTCATGTAGAAGGTTTACCAGTTCCAAGACCCCCGGCAAATTGGGAGGAAGATTTGGAAATGTATGATGACCAGGCAGGTTCCCATGATGTGCCAGAAAAAGACCGTTCTTATTTTCCCGAGAGTGAAGAAACCTGAATTAAATGACTTAGTTCTGGACCTCCACTTGTCCAAAGAGAATGCTGAATTATCAGGGTCTAGATTACAACAATTGAATTTACTAACCCCTAAAACCAAAGTTACAATATTTAGGAACCGTAACCATGAGCTATCCTCGTTATTTACTATGCAGAATAAAATGTGCGTTTGTGTAAATCCAAAAGGCGTGATGGAAAAATTAGGATTTGCCCTTACCCCGGCGAATGGCGTTTATTTAAAGATTTGTCTGAAACAAGTTTAAAAGCCGTTCTGCTCCATATTGCTAACAAAAGAATCTCTATTCCTCTTGCACATGCAGTTTTCATGAAGGAAACACACGAAAGTATGTCACTTATTCTAAATGCAATAAGTTATAATACGTATAAATGGCAAATATGTGGTGATCTAAAAGTTATAGGACTATTACTAGGTCTTCAGGGTGGATTTACTAAGTTTTGCTGTTTTCTTTGCCTTTGGAACAGTAGGGCAATACAGAGCCATTAACAAGTGAAAGAATGGCCTCCGGGAGATAAATATATTCCAGGTCAAGCTAACGTGAAGAATATCTATACCTCTTAATTCCAAAAACGTTTTGTTACCTCCGTTACACATTAAACTGGGGTTAATGAAAAATTTTGTAAAAGCATTAGACAAAGAAGGTGATGTGTTTGAATATCGTAAACACGTTTTTACAAAATTAAGTGATGCGAAGCTCAAGGAAGGTATAATTGTTGGACCACAAATTAGAAAACTACTGAGTGATCAACAGTTTGATCAAAAATTAAGTAATGTTGAATTAGCTGCGTGAAGTTCTTTCGAAATAATTGTTTTGGAGTTTTTAGGGGACACGAAAGTAGGAAATTACGAAACATTTGTGGAAGACCTACTTGAAAACTACTGCAGAATGCGATGGGGTTTGAATTTTATCCCAGAAAATGTGGGTGCTGTCAGTGACGAACAAGAGGAAAGGTTCCACCAAGACATACTGACAATGGAGCAACGTTACCAAGGCAGATGTGATGCAGCAATGATGGGGGATTATTGTTGGTTCCATATGAAGGAAAATGATGAAACATATATAACGAAAGTCAACATTTGCAAAAAGGTTATGCACAAAAGACTTGTAAATAAAGTCTGTTATCCTCAAAATATATTGTTTTTTCTTGTTATGATTTTATATTTCCCTATAATATGTGAACATTTTTGTGTAAAATGAAAATAACTATAACTCAAAATCTTTACGTGATGGAACTTTTTTGATGTTGAAGTCACAGACAGGATGCTTTAAACTCTCATGTATAGCCATTATAATATTATTCGCATTTATTTTTTCTTATTTGTTGGCTAGTGTTATTATCTTTTTTCAATTCGACAATCATTTGCTGAATGACGTAGAGTCACATAGTCACGAAAGGTGATGAATTAAACAAATGTTTGTAAATGTTGCGACATTTTTATTTTTGTATTGCAGGCAACAAAGATTGGTTTAAAGAATATCATATGCCCTCTGGTCTATTGGAGTAGATGAAATTTGTTTGTACATGTATTGCAACAAAAATATTGGAAAAAATGTATATGCTTTTTACGATCCAGAGAACGTGATTTCAAATTTTGGTTCAAATCGGACAACGAACCTTGGCTTCGCAAAGGACCGCCTCACATTGAGTCGAAATTTAAAAACAAACTTGTGATTTCCAAGGTCTCATTCGACAGTTTTTGAATACTTCATAGACATTCAGTTCATTATTACAGTGAACCATACATCTTGAATACTGAGATCCAGTATTATTGATTTAGGCGTAGTTTTAAAATATTATTGTTTCGCGCTCAAGTAATTATTTTTTGGTATAATTTAGCTCTAGAACCTTCATCCCCTGGTATGTAAGGTATGTGACCATGTTTTAGTTGTTTTTTTTATTATATAGTTTGAGGTAATTAAGTCAAATTTAGGAAAGTCAAATAATAGGAAAATCAGTAAATGGTATACTTTTTATTAAGGTTATAAGCCAAATGGAGCTAGGGTTGTTATCTATACTTTACGATATAGATTAGTTTTTAGTACTTGACTTACAGAAAATAACATCCGAATTTGCCATTATTGTCCAAATTCATTTATTTCGTTTTAAGAACGTCTCGTACATTAATTATGAGTAAACAAACACCTCGAAATATGTATATAATGCGGGTGGGTTCATTTCAGACAGAGTGAACCGTCTAAATATCCCAACTAACCATAAACTCTGCCTGCAGTCGGTTCAGTAGAATGTACATCTACGCCACCTGCAGACAAAGTCCGGAAACAACTCTACAAATACATACTCCGGGGTGGGAGTCAGAAAAATAAATAAATATCTTCCTAAGAAGTGCATATCACATGCTCCAGTTCAGGCGAAAACAACTTACTTGCTTCTCATGTGAACCTACGACTTTGTAGGTGCGTGTAGCAGATGCCTAACAACAACAACTAACCCAGCTTATGTCACGCAGAAAGCCGAAGTGAAATCATCAGGCACCTGTGTAACGTCTTCCATTTGGAATATTCGTCGCAAGCAACTTCAGACGGATCACCCTGAAATGACCCACCCAGCAATGACAAGGAGTTAGTACTCCGAAACCCTGTCTGTCGGTGGTCATCCCGATCAAATGAAATTGATTTCAGTTTTTCATATATAGGAAGTTACTTGCGACGAAGGTGGATGATGGTTTTACTTCAGCTTTCTGCGCGGCATCACCTGGCATAGCTGATATATGATATATTGTATGAAGGCTATACTCCTGTTTTTCTGTCCGTTTCGTCTACTACTGCGGCAGACATTTTCAAAGGCAATGTGGTTCGCATACATTAGCTGGTGCTCTGGTTCTTGTTTTATCCCACGCATCAATTACCATTTCCGTACTGACAGGTACCTGCCACACCTATAAATTGAGAAAGAGAGTTCCAGAGAGTCGGTCGGTGTCCAGAGTCCAGACATCATCAGAGGATGGCAAATGAGACTTCGACAAAACGTTGTGAAAATGATTCTTGTGAGGATCAAAAACACAGAACACGGAATGAAACTCTTTTGACGTTATTTGTCGCAAGTCACTATTTTAATGGCTCGTTAGCGGCGTCCTCAAAGGACATAGCGGGTAGAAATATCTCAGTGACTTTGTGGAGGAATTGCAGTGAGACGACTATGTTGCTACCTTTGTTGTACCGGCATGTTTTCATTCTTGAAATTCTTTCACTCTCAGATATTACCGAATGTAATATAGGCGGTAGCCAGGCGGTTCGACGTGGGTGTTTTGTTCACTCACTCGAATTGACTGCCGTGTTGGTCGGTGGTTCAAGCCCTAGTCTGAACGATCGATTTTCACTTGCTATCGTCCAACTCGTGTTGGGAATCACACGTTAAAAGGTAAGACCTCGTTAATCCTTAGCTCGCACAAGTTCCGACTTCTGAGGGTTGTCGTTCGTAGTGGTGCGACAGCTGGTTAACGGAAAAACAGATTTTGAACAGATTTTTAAACAGGTAGTAAAACTGTGGCGCGACTTTCTGAAGTACGAGTATAAATTTGTAAAGAGTACGTGGATGCGGTAAGAAACATTGCTGGGGGGTGGAAAAGTGTGCGCGCGTCTGTTTCAATGTTTGGCTTTGGACAAAAAAAGGAATAGTTACAAGTTCGCTTTGTTATGGACGAATTTTAATTTCATCGGTGAGTCAACCAATTGATTTATGTGTTGGTTCATTCGAAACATTATGTTGAAAATTTTTCGATAAATTTGAAAACTTACCCTGTACGAATAATTATGGCACCCTCTGTAAGTATGAGTCATATTTTTGAAAAAATTGTTTAAGACATTGTATTGTTTGGATTACACGAGACAAACTATTATTATCAACAGGGGCCCAATTCTCTACATTATGTGAGTATGCAAAATTTTGGGTATCTGTGTTGAATATGTTAGGGAAAGAAGAATGGAAAGAATTTGTCATAATTAGAGTTTTCTCTTTGAATTGTTCAGGAAAAAATACAAGTTTTCAGTGTAGTTTCCATAATTTTTCTGTTTAATATATTTTATTCATTTTATTTTGATTTTCATCATTTGCATATTATTGACATTCCACGTATTGTTCCACACGTATTTTTTTTCAAATTTTTCAGTATTATTCCTTTTTCGAATAACTCATCCGAAAATTTCGGTTCTGGTTTTTCAATATTTTTAATATTTCCAGCAAGATTCTCTACAGTTTCCACATTTTGCAGCTCCTCAAACAAAAAACCTCCTCGATTATTGTTCAAAAACAAAAATGCCAAAAACCACATGAAAGATTTATTTTGATTCTGATGAAGCTGTGAGAGGTATCAAAATTTTACAAAAATCGAAGACAAATACAAAAAACGACTAGGATAGTATATTCTGTGCTATTGATATCAATATTTCTAATATGTTCAGAATTATTCACGGCGAGTCTTTGTATTCCAAAGCTCTGAATGTAAACTTGTTTGATTTACATTGTGTTTTTTAACCATTCCAATTTAATATTATCATTATTATTTTTTACCGCAGTTTGCGCTGATCAGGCCCTACAGCATTGGGTCAGAGAATCATGTGCCCTGAGTGAGCGCAGTGAGCCATGAATGACAAACTTCTGCATTTCTCCGGCTAAGATTTCTACCTTAGTGCGGCAAGCCGTCATGATTTTGAGATTCGAGAAAGCATCATTCCACGAAGAACTCCAATAATCAGAACAACCATCTTGAGAGAGTGATCTGGATAAAGACTGCGAAGTTCGAAGAGAAAATTTCGATATTTATTCCGTTTTCCTCCTCTCTTCGGACGATATTTGTCTCGCCAGGAGCTGAAAACTTCACGACAAATATCGACTTGGTCGAGAAGTACTGCTACAGTCTCATCAGCTTGTATGAACCTGAGGCTGGGAAACGAATAGTTCGAATAAATTTGGCACTTCTCGTTCCTCACAACGGATGCAATATTCCCTGGAGCGTGCAAGTGCATTATGGTCTCGCGGCTGGCCCTGCACCTTGTGTTGAAGACACCATCCTGGCAAGCCATGATGAACCCTTCAGTTTCCGACTTCAGCCCACTCAACCTGAGGAAAGCGAAAGTCAGGCGCTTTGATAAGCCAAGGTCTTCAATGTTATTGAAGAAGACCCCAGGCATTGGCTTCGCCTTGTGTTGCCGCAAAAATGAGGTGATCTCAGCGGCTTTTACATGCGCCTTTTGCTGAAGGGATTCCAACTCGACAGAGTGACAGAGTTGTGACCACCTCGTTCAGTGTCGAAACTAAACCGAGTTCAACAGCTGTTCGAATAGCTGCTCTATTATATTTTTATTATTATGCATACTGTGGTGAAACCATCAGGAATATTTTAAATCACAGGATTCAGGAAAGTGTATATTTATCCCATGGATTCTAAAGGTAAACGTTTCCATGCCTTATAGGAGAATACCAAGCCTTTTTTCCATATGAAAACAAGCTTTGATAATGGAAAACTGTGTTCAATGAAGAAACAAAGTTCTATTGTTGAGAGGAACTAAAATGTTACTACCTGTTTCTGTAGCTGATGAGGAACCATAGGGATCGAAAATTATTATCTCAACGATATTCACATGACCACACCCAAAATATTATTACATGCATTATCCGATAAATATGCACTTCAATCAGTATGAATGGTGAGATCGAGTTTTCCAGTATAATCGAAAAAGAAATATCCAGCAGATTTGAATATGAATTCTATCCTCTTTCTGACGTTTATTGCTATACTACCTTAGGCATTTTCTGGTGCTCATGTATTCAAAACGTATTAGTCTGTGATTCAAATACATTCATTCTGGCGTTGAAACGTTGACGTCACATCAACTATCATTTGAAACGTATTCATCATGTAGTCCAGTCATTTGAAGTTTTATCTGCGGAAAAATTCCTATTGAGCTGAATTTTGGTATACACCTCCATTATGGCGTTTTAATGAAGATGTGAAAATTCGACATTGATATCGTGCCGGCTAAAAAAGTTATAAGGGTCAAAAGGTCACGAAAATAAGTTTAGCGGGAATATCTCGCGGCCTTCGGCTCGAAGGTCAATAAAGGTCATTATAAAAATTATTCCTCATACGATTATCTACAAAAAATGTCTTTTGCATTTTTCAGTAAAGTCAACCGTTTTCGGACTAGAGCGCTGAGAAAGCGACTGCATTATGATGATGTACTCGTTTCCGCACCACCTTTGAGGTAGAATGCAAGGCGCATTTTTTTACATGGTTTTCCCTGTAGGCATAATTCATGAACTGTATAATTAAATGTTTTTTTTATTTTATGCTCAATAATTTTCTATTTCTACATTGGAAAATAGGGAAACACAAGATGTAGAAACGGCTGCGGTTCGTCTTAGTTGTTCCATCGCTTTGATATTTTTACTGGTATCGGAGTAACCATCAAAAATGACAACCATGATAGAAGTATTTACTGATGATAATGGAAGAACTGTGTCAGTGCGTTTTGATGTAATTTTGTCGAATGTTACACCTATCATTTTTTTAATTGACTGCAGACCAATTTCTTTGGAATTATAACAGTTGATTTGATTATTGCCAGCAATTCCTGTCGATATAGAAACTACTTCATTGCAAGTTGAAAAAGGATTATGTGAAGTAAACCACTCTATAAGTTTTTCAATGTCATTATTATCTCTTTCAATGCGCCTTATATGTATACGGTATACAATACCCTATGTGAGTGCATTCTACTCGCTTTCTCAGCGCTCTTGTCCGAAAACGGTTAATTTTACAGAAAAATACAAAACAAATTTTTGTAGATAATCGTATGAGGAATAATTTTTATAATGACCTTTATTGACCTCTGAGCCATAGGTCGCGAGATATTCGCGAAAAACTGATTTTTGTGACCTTTTGACCCTTATACTCTTTTAGCCGGCACGAAATCGATGTTGATTTTTCACATCTTCATCAAAACGCCATAATGAAGGTGTATACCAAAATTCAGCTCAGTAGAAATTTTTCCGCAGATTAAAGTTTAAAAAACCTAAAATGACTGGATTAATTATTGAAAACTAGTGTGAAGTTGGTTTTGAAACGAAATTCGACGTTACGTTACTTCAGTTGTCAGTTTCTGTTTTTTTATCGTTATAGTTTATAAAGTGCTGAAACCTTTTTATAAAATACGTTGTAAGGATGTACAAAATGAAGCTAGAAAATTATTGTATGCACAAATCCGATTTTAAGTGAGATTAGAGACGTTAACCATCTTGATTTTATTCAGGTTGAAGCCTGGCCTCCTTCCCCTTTTAACTGAAGTAGAGATTAGAGAAAATTGAAAAGTTTGTTTTTATTATTGAATTTGACATCTGACTTATCATTAATGACGTCACTACGACTCGTTTTTGAATACACGCTCGAATACGATTGAACGCCAGAAAACATCTCTTGTTTCAGACGGCAGTTTAATTCAAAATTTAAATGAACACCAAATAGCTTTGTACAATTCATTACTTGTATTTACCGAGAGTCGTTGTCTTCTGAGAATTTGAAGATTTATGAACACAGTAATTTTCTAAATATATTACCTGTCTTCAACCAGAAGTTGTTGTCTCCTGAGAATTTGAAGATTCATGAACAGATTTTGAGAACATCTGTAGAAGTAGGTAATTCAAAGTGACCACTTTTAATCTTCTTATAGAATATATTCCATTCACAAAAAGCTCAACCGTTGAATGAGAAATTGAAATTCGTTAAATACTTTGAATTTCATTAGTTTGGACTTCCATTGTCTGATATTATATAAAATGATTTGAAATCCCTGAAAGAACTAATTAAAAAGAAGAATTGAAAAGAATAGCTGAAAATAACAATTATATTAAGCAAAAAACTTGAAATGAAATAACAGTAAAATAAAATACAAGTAAAAATTCAAAATTCCAAAAATAAAGTTAAGAGATTCCAAGCCAAGTTACTTCACGACGTTTCGATTGTTAGTATCCACAATCGTCTTCGGGTGATGACTGGACTAATTCCTCTGAGAGATGACTATGGGTCTTTTGAGTACTTTCACCTATCTCCGCTTTCCTTTTTCCGCTTCACCGGTTTAGTGGGAGTTGACCGTTTGGCGGGAGTTGGTCATTTTTAGCAATAGATTGACAGAAATTAACTGAGAATAATGAAGCGAAATGAATCTAACTCTGTTTCAACAATTTACATCAAGAATAAGATTTTTGTAACAACAATGTTGACAGAGACATGCCGACATTTTATTTACATAAAATATGCATAGTATGCCTTGCATTTCAATGATTTTTCAGATACAAAGTAAAGGCCAATTTCCACTAAACGGACTCGCTTACGACTAGTTTCATTTTAAAAAACAGAAACGAACTCGAAACTTGACAAAAACTAGTCTGAGTCGCGTGTTTTGTTGTGAAATATTTTATATCGTTTCCACTACACGAACAGTTTCCATCATACCTTCCCTAGACTATGATTTAATAAAAAGTCACGATTTTTTCATAAAAGAATATTTTGAGCGAAAGGAGCGCAAGCGAAAAAAACCAAGATACTGAATGAGATAGATCATTGTTAAGAAGTCGAAAAGATTTTGTAACGGATAAAATTATTGTAGATTCGATATTTTCTAAGAATTTGAGAAATTGTTGAATGTACTGAGACCAAAAGTTTTCAAACAGGATACAAATTACAGATATGTTGTATCTGAATAGTTACGTATTGTCGTCGCCGACGCTATGTTTGTAAACATAGCGAACTATGTTTACAAAAATACAGAAAAAACACCGCAACCTTTTGATCTTTCCGCCTGCCGACGGGAGATTTCGTTGTTATAGTTCAAGTTAACGATATAGTGCAACCTACTTTCCAACAGCTCCCCTTTAATTATATAGTTAGGGAGCTAACTAATTTCGTTATTCAATAATCATATATATANCTTATGAATCTTTGACCCACATACAATTTCCATTTTTTTCACCAAACTAGATGCGAGATGCGATAAAAATTTCCGACTTTCAGAAATGAATTGCAACTGTGGAAGTTCTTCAGGATCTGATAAATCGGGAACAAAAGATGAAATCAGATGGGCTCATCTTCCGTCGCTTGTTATAACCAAAATTTTTACGATGTTGGACAAACATGACAGAAAAAATGCGTCTGAAGTTTGTAAAAATTGGAGAAGAGAGTACTTCCAACCAAGGCGAGTATTATTTTTGAGTTTCGTGTAATCACTTTTAAGTCCACAGAAATAAATATATATGCAGTTTTTAGCATCCATAATATTTGTTTTGGATTCCATTTTTTTCCAAAGTAAATTTGAAATTGAATTTAGTGACAAAAAATCAAATAGGTCTCAAAGTTTCTTGATTTACATCCAGAATACCCAGACAACATCGGACATAGGTTTAAAGCATAGGACAACATTTTATTCGATTCAGGAGGGAATATTCCAGTACATGAAACAATCTGTCACTTGAAAATTCTTCAAATATTACTGGAGATTAAACTGTTTGATCTTTCTCTTGAAGATTCCTGTACTGACGCCTGTTGGATATAATCCAACGCCGATCGTGGTATTAGCCAGTAATTTGTATATATTGTGTTTATAAGCACTTCACATACTACCAAAAATTACCAATAATAACACATTAAGCGGTTATATCTCAATCGAAATGTTTCAAATTGTCCAATTTCATTTCAACCCTAATTTTAAATTATGAATTCTCTCTCATATCCTCTTTTTGTACTCATAAAAAAAGTAAGTAGACTTAACTTGCCATTCGAATACAATTACATAAGAAAACAGGCTATATTTGCCTAGCGTGAGTCTACTTCAGTGAGTCATTAAAAAAAACTCATAGTAGTATGCAATATCCATTATTTTATTTATTTTCACATTTTTGATTGTTTTTGATATCGATGTTTGTATGTATAATGGTTTTGAAATATATTGAATTTGAATATACATTTATTTCAAAAATAAAATAAAAACAACAATAAGAATTAATTGGCACTCCAGGACGACTTCATTGATTCCAGTCGCGCATTTGCTTTTTCAGCTGCAGGCAAACCCGGAAAAACCTGCAGCACCACATCATCTGAAGATCTTGATCTAAAGCTGCATGAACAGGTGTTTGAGTTTGATGAATAAGTAGGAAACATTCCCGTTCTCGTTCATCATTAAAACTTCGTTCTTGAAATTCTTTGTCATGAACAACACTTGTAAAATGCTATTCATGTAGCAAGTGTTTCCTGAATTATCCAATCCAATTTTCTTCTCTAGATATTCAGGACAACTATCGCAAGGAAGAACATGTTTCACAGAATCTCCATAAGAACCCTTTCTCAAGCTGCGATCGATCCTTCCAAGTGAAGAAGGGTTTTGTAGAGGAATCGATTCGGCTCTTGCTTCACGAATCTCTTCCACTGAAAGGGAACCAGTTCTACGAGGACTGCAACTCATATTTAGGGGGCAAGAATGACCTGAGTCACTTGTGAATTAACCTTGATAGGAGACTGATGAATATCCACATATCTCGGCTTGTTTCGAAGTATATTGAATATTGAATTTGTTGTTATCAGTGTTAAATAACTAAGCTGGTACTGATATTGAATATAAAATCGAATGATAGTGATCGAACCACGTTTTTCAGTTTGAATGAATTGAATTAATTTCATTTTATTTTCAGATTTTGGCCCACCGTCACATTCTTTATCGAAAACAATAACCTGGAAAAAAGTAGATTCCTCACTAATATATTTGGAAGCAATGTTAAACATGTGAAAATTATCATGGATTCGTTCTCAAAAGCATGCATCGAAGAATTATTTGATCTAATGCAAAAGTTGGCCTGGAACAACAAATTGAAAACGTTATCTATTAATCCAACCCATTGCGATTTGGAGACCTTCAAAAATCAGGTCAAGATCAGGTGAGTTGGTCAGCATCTGGCATAGCAAGTTAGCCAGCATCTGGCATAACTCACAAGTATTTAACCCCCTCCCCGGATATTGTATTTCTTCGCCAATAAGTTTTTGAGGTCCTAGTTAATATTACAAAAATATTAAATAACGAAAAAAATACAAATATCAAAAATAAGGTGTTTATCTCAAGTGAATATGTAGAAAATTCTCAAAATATTTCATGAACCTAACTGAATTTTTGAAATTTTGGATAAGGGGGCAGCCCGCCTTTCCTTGGACTCTTGATGATTCTAATGGAGCATTGCCATTAGGTAAGAATCTCGGAATTTGAGATACCCAGCTGTAAGTCTGTAAATACTTGTATATTGACACCCTAAAAGTTGTCTGAAAACCTACATTTGGTAGGGTGTACGCAACTATTAAATTTCAAGGTCAAAGGTAACAAAAATCGTTTTTTTGCGCTTTTTTTGTAAATATCTCATTTCCTATGGGTTTTTTGCTATTTGTATTCATTATCAATATTGTAGAATACATAATTCTCTACAAATTTTGTTCAAAAAATTTTTTCATACGGTGAACCGTTTTCGAGATAGAAGGCGGAGAGCGCGCGGTCACAGGATCACTTCAGGTCAACCGGTGCCTCCGGTCGAAAACGCGCCATGTACAGGGTGTAACTGAATAAGTGTAAAACATTCAAGAATGTGATTCCTCATCGAAAAAAAGATAGGATCTTTCATATAAAGAAACTTCATTGGAGCATCCCTTGTTAAGATACAGCCCCTTAAAGGGGGTACATAAAATTTGTATAACAATTTTTTTCACAAGCACGGAAAAAGTTACAATATTGAAATCAACCTGACGTTCTGTACTAGCAAAAAGACAATTAGCCAGTAATTTATTTGGTTTACCCCATAGTTGTAAGGCGAACTGGATTTATTGTTATTTTGTAGTTAGTACCTGCATTAAACGATTAAAGGGTAATAAACAAAACTAATTTTTTAATAACAAAGCACACAACATGTAGAAATCATAGTGAATATTCAATATGTCTACCTTCAGACATTACGCAAGAGTCTAGACGTCGGCGCATTGAGCCACGTATTCGCTCAAATAATCCTGTAGTCTCTCTGATTACCCTGCACGCATCGATGATGCGGTTTCTTAAGTCCTCTACATCGCGAACAGGAATTCGAGAAACCAAATGCTGTAAATGGCCCCAAAAAGAGAAATCGAGAGGATTGAGATCCGGGGATCAAGCGGGCCAGTTCTGTAGTCCTCCTCGACCTATCCACTGATTTACGTATGTTTCAGTTAAATGCTGACGTGCTACTTGACTAAAATGGGCGGGAGCCACTGGACTATTTTGCAGATGGGAATCGGTAGACTGGAAAGAAGTGATGACTCAGTTTGAAATATGTTTACCTAGACTAACTGAATTTAGTATAGGGTGTTTGGGGATCCTGCCATTACAGGTGGATTGGATATTAGAGAAGCTCAACCCCAAGTCTTTGAAGATACTTCGTTTAGCTTCCTTTAGCAGAAATCCTCCTTTATTTAATGATTATTATTTCAATCCAATATTACTCAGGTCTTTCGTCAAATTAGAGGTGAGTTTCATTATTTTCTCTTTGGCATGATGTGATTATCATTGAAGACTTTTAAATTCAAGGAATTAATTTTTTTTTTTTTGATATTTGAAATATTAAGTTAACTTCAAGTCTGACAAATGGTTAGATCAAGGAAAATGCATAAAATAACAGTTTTACAAATGGTTGCTTACGAAGATAAAACCCGATCACAACAGGAAGTAGCTCGACTATTTCATGAAAACTTTCCTAATTTACCGTCCATTTCTCAAGGAACAATAAACAAAATAGAGAAGCAGTTTCGCGAGCTTGTTCATGTGAGGCAGATAAAAAAAGCAGTTGCCAATGCAATGAGTGATGAACTCAAATTAGATATATGAAGCTTGAGTTTGAGGAAAACCCACATATATCGAATAGACGGACATTTAATGTTAGCCATACATCGATAGTAAACATATTAAAAAAAATAAAATGCATCCCTATAAAATGGTACCTACTCAGGAACTCAAGGAAAACGATTTTGATTAGGTTAGATGTTAGAACACAGTTTTATTTGAGATTATTTGACCCTTATAACTTTTTTAGCCGGCAAGATATCAATGTCGATTTCTCACATTTTCATTAAAATGCCATAATGAAGGTGTATACTGAAATTCAGCTCAGTAGGAATTTTTCCGCAGATTGAGGTTCAAAAAACCTAAAATGACTGAATTAATCGTTATAATTTTTTATTACCTAATATTCTGTACATAATTGGAGTATATTCATTCAATTTTCTCATTCGACTACATAATTGAAATGAAAAAACATTATTTCATCAAATTTCAGGTACTGAGTATCGATTACGACCAATTATGCGACGAAGTTTTGGAAACGTTGAACAACGCCATAAACTTCAAAATACTTGTCGTTCATCTCCATGGTTTTCACACAAATCATGAAGGTACCACAGAACGAGCTTGGGGCACTTTTAAAAAGAACCATCCGGGAATCATACTGAATTTAATCCTTGTTCATGCTCTTAAGCAAGTCAATATTCTTCCAAAAAAAGTGTTGAGGAAGCAAATGCCTCTCAAGTACCTACAAATATATAGCTGCGATAAACAGGAACAAAAATGCGATTGCAGAATCATGGTGTGAAAATCAATCATCTACATTTATCTATATCTACATGTACGTAGATTAGGCATTTGATCAGGTATCATATGCAATTTGTAGGAAATTTGAGTGATTCACACATGAAACTAATAATAGGTTTATTGGTAAATAATTGATTTCAATGTTTCTGTGTGTTTATGTATTATATTCTATTTTCAAGTGACTTGTTTATGTTTTCATCCTATCCTATGGCCTTCAATTGTATTTTTTTTCGCAAACTCCTAATGATCACCCAGTATATTTTTGGGTGAGTTGAGCAAAAAGTTGTATATCGAGAAGTCAAACTTACAAAATTCAGTGGGCATTTGCTCGTAAAATATGTCATTCATAACCAATTACTACTAAAAGTAAATTAATCAAAAACTTAGGTTAGGTTAGGTTAGGTTAGGGCCAAAGTTCCTCCCATGGGAGGAACAAATGCAAATGGTCTGTAGAAAAATCAACAAAAGTTTTTACATTCTGGCAACGCCAAAAAATATTTTTAACTCAGAATAATTATTACAGGTTTACTATGCATTTGTGTATTCCACAATTTCATACAATGTAGTCAGGCATCTTTGTTGTTCAAAAACGGATCATTAGGCTTATTTTTTTTAGTAGTCGGCAGTCGAGCAGATATGTCATCAAATCAAAACAGATCCTCACGGTAATATCAATTTGATGAAACTTTTGGCATACAGTTCCAACAACAAACTCACAATCTTAGAACACTAAGGAAAAAAATAATCAATCAATATCAAACTGAACAATCCAAAACATTAGTATTACAAAAAATATCCCATTGATGCAGATGTCCCGTTTTTTCAACAGTCTACCGCATGAAATAAAAATCGTAGGATCCCCTGGTATTTTTAAGTGTTTTGATATAATATCGATGTATCTCACAATTCATGTTAATCATTCATTTGTGTAATAATTTCGCATTGCTTCGATGTGTCTTATTGTCGTTTTGTTTGTCAATTAAACCTTACATTGTTCATCTAGGACATATAAAATTGTAACAAACATTGACTTGTTCTATTTATTGTTATCGATAGTTGAAAGTTTCAATAAATAAGTTATTTTTCAATTTATTTTTATCAATAATACACATGTGATTAAACGTTTCGTGTCTACACGGCCACCATCGACTTTTTGTTTCTTCTCTTTGTCTCTTTCATTACAAATCATGGTGAAGTGATAAAATCACAATTCAGTGGTATACCATACTTGATATTTTTATGATGTTTCATTCAAAATTTGCATCATCATTATCAGTGACAACAATCGACAAAAAAAATAAATTTATAATTAATTTTTCCGGGAAAATAATATCAATATAGAAAATGAATTCTTTTATCTCTAGGGGGGTTCTCCAGTTGGAATATTCAAAAATCCTTTCTTACCACTTTTAATNGAGCTTTTTTCAAAATTGCTTAAATATTAATATATTTTGAGTTATTAACGAAAAACTAAATCCCTTTTTTTTAAATCTTATTTTGTTAATAACAATTGCAATTTTTACCTGCACCAAAATCCTTCAAAATCATTTTTCTAGAGATGATTCCGAATAGAATGAGCTATTGCTCATATTTTTAGGACCTTTATCTCTATTTTTCATGTTTTTGAACTTGTTGATTAGACTAAAATAGGGTGATGACCTTCTTGTTCAGAGGTAAGACGTGGAGCAACGTTATGGAAAGTATCTTAGTACCTTACCAAAAAGGTTGTAGATAAAAGGCGTATTAGGGTTCGCAGATCTAACGACTCTAGAATGGTTTAAAATAGTTACCCAACTGATTATTGAGAGTAGACATGCGCAAAACTTTTCACGTTTCAACTGTGCGACTACATTTGACAGTTCGAAAACTCTTCAGATAGCGAACCTGAGTACCTACTTCTAAAGTCTGTTGAGTGAGAACGAATCTGTCGGGAGTTTGCTGTGTGCAATTGAGAATTCTGTATTTGTAAATAAGTAATAGTGATGTGGTTTAAAAAGAAAAATACTAACACAAATGGTGAGGAATTTAAATTATAAGCTTTTTTCCGAGTATAACTTTTTTCTTGTTGCTTGGCTTAATTTTTCTAAATTTAGCAAAATTGTCGAAATTATATTTTCAAATTTGTTCAGGAAATATAATAACAAATGAACTGATAATGATATTCTCAGAATAAAAAATAAATCTCGGTTTTTCTGTGAATTATTTGTCAATATTTACTGAAGTGATTGCAAATAAAATCGACGGAACTTAGAAATAAGCGTTTCACTGAGTGATTAAAGTTAGAAAAATACAGTTTTTGGGTTTTTGAGTCATCCTTTAGTGTATCAAAAATGGAAAATTTCCACAAAACAGGTTTGAAAATTGAAAATATCAATTCGAACTGAAAAAATATATAAATGAATCACATATTTCGGTTTCATACACGAACAAGAATAATAACTATCTCAAATAACTACTTTCTTTCACCGATATGTACTGAAATCACAGTTTCTTTGTGAATTTGTTCAAATCGGGTATTTTTCAAATCGAAAGACTATTTGACAATGTCGCTAAATGCATCTTCTAAAACATCATCAGCGTCTCTATAAATATTGATGTTAATGATAGTTTTTTTATAGATCTTGAAATAAGGTTGACATATTATCTATTTCAGTATAAAAATTAAATGATCCAATGTTATCTATGATGAATAACTGTACCTCGAACTATAACAGAGGTGAAACCATCAACTTGTATAACAATTATCCGCAGGTACTGGGGACTCAGTTTTGTTTGGCATTATGGGAAATTACAAACATTTTTCGAAAAGAGGGAATATACCTAATAGACGGAATAATGTTGAAAATCTTCTTAACCTTCTGAATGAATTCTTTTATTGTTATTTGATGTACCCAGGTAGATTTTCAGATCTTAGGGTTTGGGTTTAGAACATTAAATGAACAACAATAATTCAACTAACCTAGACTGAACATTTCAATATTGATAAACTATACGGGGTATAGTGCGATGACCGTCGGTTAGCCGTATTTTTGGAAATAAAAGGATATATATCCTGAAAATTAGCAAGTGTAGGTTTTTCAAAATGCTTCATCGAATGAAAATGTATTTCCAACACTTTTGGTTATACCGGGAAATGATACCAGCTTTCTCAATTCAAATATAACACCCTGTATGTCTTCAAATTGTTGAATACCTGGCGTATTTCTAATGTGAGTTTATGTAATACAATACCAATACATACCAAAAAAATTGTTCTCGAGATATTCATTTGTTTACTTAAAGAAATGGATATTCATTTCTCAAGTGATTCCCCCAGAAAATTCGATGGTTTGATGGAATACATAAAAAGGCTATTACTGATTCATCAAAATACTTCATTTCATCGTCTTGCAGAAGTAACATTTCCAAAATGTTATACAAGGTGTTCGGAATCGACGAATAATTCTGAAGATATAAAAATGTACCAAAACTATGTGTTTTCAAATAGAAAACCGTGTATTTTAGGATAATTTTGAAATTTCGAGATGACTTTCACTCATTTCCATGAATTTTTTTTTATCACAAATCAAGAGTTCACGATAAATCTCAGTTTTTCTTGAAAAAATAAAACATGCGCATGTTCATCATAAAAACCTTCATTTCGAACAGTTACAGAAAGTTTATTAGAGATATTATGGTTTTCATTGAAGATAGGATATCAGATGAATAAATATCTANTTTGCTAGTTGATGGTTTCACGGAATATATCATTATTACAGTTTCTCAACTAGTTTTCAATCTGTTCTTTGAATTAATTTTTATTTCTTATGCTCTTCATCCTATCTGATACCGAATCCTAAGTTTTCGCGCCCATATAGCTGCAATGCTTTTGACCAAATAATTTTTTACATCTTGGTACCAAGGAGGTATGTTCTTTGTTCCTAGTCCTATATAGGTGTTGAAGTTTATTCAGTGATATTTTGCCTTCATGAATTTTGGAAATGATTTTCGAGTAAAAATGTTTGATATGAAAAATCCCGATCTCCATGAACAAATTTCTTCTGGAATTAGTCCTTTTCTTACCAAATATGATTTTCAAGATTTTTTTTTGTATTACGTTCAGACTGTTTAAGTCCCATGCTATAATTCCATAATTGAAGGTATATATTGATATTGCCATTTGTATGAGTGTATTTTACAAATTTCGTGAGCAAAATGTCCCGTTTAGGTTATTTAGATAATTTATGTATAATCGAATTATCGACTGGACTGCAGGTTATTTGCCGAAAGGTATCCGGAAAAACTCAAACCGAATCACAAAAAGGTTGTTGAAAAACTGTTTACATTATGGATCATTTCTTCTAAAAACAAAAGCCCAAGATGGATAATGAAGTTTTCAAATTTAACATATAAATACTTAAGTCGGTAAGAAATAAATATAAAATATAACAGTAGAGGATCAGTTTTATCAATTAGTATGGGAGTACATGTTTATATAATTGAGAATGTGAAAGAAATATACGTGTAAGACAGATACAAACTCATTTATATAAATATTAAAAAACAATGAAACATACTATCGTACAGCTACCGGACTGAGTCATGGCTGGTGGCAGAAATCGTACATACATACTTATTGTAATGAGGGAGGAGCTTCTCACCGGCCATGACTCTGTCCGGCAGCTGTATGTATGCCTATAGTTGCAAATATTATGGAAATTTTGTTAACTAACACTAGTATCTATTCTGCTACTGTTTTCTAAAATCGTCATGAAATATTAAAAAACATTGAAACATACTATCGTACAGCTGACGGACTGAGTCATGGCTGGTGGCAGAAATCGTACATACATACTTATTGTAATGGGGGAGGGGCTTCTCACCGGCCATGACTCAGTCCGGCAGCTGTATGTATACCTGTATGTATGTATGTAGTTGCAAAGATTATGGAAATTTTGTCAACTAACACAAGTATCTATTCTGCTACTGTTTTCTAAAATCGTCATGAAATTGACATAAAAAATTCTTTAATCGAATATGGTTTCATGTTACACAACAAATCGAAGAATAGGTTCTTAAAGTATGCCGTCTGCCTTCTTCTCTGATTGTCAGTGGTGAATGATTTTGAACCACCAACAACTCTAATTGATATATGCCTGAAAACATCAACTGTACCATCAATATGGAAAATGTCGAGAGTATGCCTAATTTTCAAAAAAGGAGATGAAAGTGAAATAAAAAATTACAGACCAATTTCTATCATATGCAACTTCTGTAAAGTGTCTGAGATGCTTCTTCAGAAGACAATCTATTGTCATGTCAGCAACATTATTAACCCCAATCAACACGGTTTCATGAAAGAACGTTCAACCACCTCCAATCTTATAACAATCACTCAATGTATTGCAGAGGGTATTGATTGTCAGTCTCAGACTGATGATGTCATCTACACTGATTTTTCTAAAGCGTTCGACAGACTTGACCATAGTGTCCTGCTCAACAAACTTTCGACTTTTGGGTTATCCAATGAATTAATTACCTACCCTACTCAAGTCTATCGAGTATCTAGCCACATCTGGTGTATTACAAGGATTAAATCTAGGACCCCTACTGTTGAATATGTTCATTAATGATATCGGAGCTGAGATTGTTGTGAGTTTCCTTTTATACGCAAATGACTTGAAACTCTATCACAATATAACATGTTCTAATGATTGCGAACGTTTCGCCCTGAATTTAAATCGGGTTGCTATATGGTGTCGGAAGAATAATCTATTTCTCAACATATCCAAATGTAATGTAATGTCTTACTCACTGAAAAAGAACTTGAATTTACACAACTACATCATAAACAATCAAATTCTGGAACGACCTGACACACTCACTGATCTAGGTGTTACTTTTGATTCCTCCCTCTCTTTCAATAAACATATTGACACTACTCTAACAGCAGCTTATCGCACTTATGGATTCTTAGTTAGAAATACAAAAGACTTCGAAGAAGCTTCAACATTGAAATTGCTTTATTTCACCTTTGTTAGATCTAGGCTGGAATATGCATCTGTCGTGTGGAGTCCCTACTATCAGGTTCATATATTTCTTACTGATTTTATCTATGAACAAATCGAATATTTTCTGAAAAATTCAACTTGTTTTACTTGTTGAAAAAAACACTATCCAATAATGATGTAATACATGTTTCAATTGCTGAAATCAGATTCGTCGCTTCATAGAATTAGTGTTATGGAGTCAGGAATAGCGTTTATAGCATTCACAATCCTTCGCACATAGGGGTATTTCACCTCTCCAGCCCGTCAAAAGCCCAATATCTCAAAATTGTCACAGAGAACAAAGCCACTATGAGCCAGATAGTGGGTGAATTCTAAGCAACCCTCTTCTGTCCCACTCAGTGCCTCAATCCTCAATGTTAGTCGAAATTCAACCATTGTGCTGTGTGGCACGCACGTACGACTTAGTGGCGATATTTGTGAGGTGGATATCCACGTAAATAATACATTTGGTGAATTTCTAAGGGGAAAACATCTATGGACGGTTGTAGTTCAGGTAAGATCACGTATTTATATCATAAGTTTGCATTGATGATTGCTGTAAATGTCAGCTTCAAGTATGTGCACTTTTCGAAAGACCATTTAATATATTTCCATGTTTATGAGTCTGAAAGGGTAAATATTCCTTTTGAGGGCACCCGGGTACTCACGTATTTTGATGCATAGATTACGAATCCGAAAGAAAAAAGCGGCGCTCTCCCTTATTTACAAAGTTACGGCCCTTCAAAGTTCAGAAAAAGGAAATTTTTCAACCTTTTTTTTCACAAGATAAACCATTCGAAAACACAAGCATTTATTCACTAGGTCACCTTTACACCTTATTCCTCCTTAATTGACACTTTTCAATTCAACAATCAACATTTGAAAAACTTAATTTAAAAACGAATGCTTCTTCTGGTGACATTCTTCTATTTCTAGGTTTCTGACATTTAAGAAAAAAGCGGTTGGTATTTACCGCCATCTACTATTTCAAATTCGTAGATTTCGATTTTTAGTTTGACGTGAGTGATTAGAAAAACACAAAATGAATTTGAACGAAATTAGTAATTAAGTGAAAGTAAGTAAGAAAATTTAATTCTTTGTGTAGTTCTAGTAGGAGTGTTTGTTTGCAGCAACAATACGTTGTACCAATTGCAATAAAGAGTGCAAATTAACAATATTGACAGCATCAGTCGTACCAACTATGCAATTAACCTTAAAAACGTAAAATACAGAGATACATAACTAAAAAGCAGCTCCGTACATTTTTTAACATTTTTATTGGAAAAATGTTGATTGTTGAAGTGAAAAGTGTCATGGAAGGAGGAATAAGGTGTAAAGGTGACCTAGTCAATAAATGCTTGTGTTTTTAAATAGTTTATCTTGTGAAAAAGAAGGCTGAAAAGTTGCCCTTTTCTAAACTTTGAAGGGCCGTAAGTTCATAAATAAGGGAGAGCGCTGCTTTTTTTTCGGATTCGTAATCTACGCATCAAAATACGT
This sequence comes from Leptinotarsa decemlineata, assembly GCF_000500325.1. Classification (NCBI taxonomy): domain Eukaryota; kingdom Metazoa; phylum Arthropoda; class Insecta; order Coleoptera; family Chrysomelidae; genus Leptinotarsa; species Leptinotarsa decemlineata. Next base: position 22,458 of record NW_019295707.1, read on the forward strand.
AAGTACACTTCAAAATCGCCGGTTGCCCTCAAAGCGAATATTTACCATTCCATCATCTGAAAATTATTCTGAAGTTCAAATGAAAGATTTGAAACACAAAATTCCACATTTGATGTGTGAATTTCAAAAAAGATGGTTGAAGGCAAATAGAACACAAAACAAATTTTTAGTGAGAAATACTATATGGCTGCAAGGAACTTTTGAAATACCAAAGGTTTCATTTAAAAAACGTGTCGGTCGTCCAACAAAACCATTTTATGAGCTATATCTGACAGAAACAAGAGAAGAAATAAGAGAAGAAATGTGTCGTTACATGTTCCTTCTGAAATAGCAAAGTCAAAGTCTCCGAAACGAGCTAGGAAATACAGGAAAGCATATTCCACATTTTCACAAGTCAAAAATGATCAGCTAACTCCTCTGAAAGCATTAACGATGTTTGTGGAAGCAAACCTTTCAAGAAAACAATACGAAATAATAAGAAATTCGAAATAGAAGCTTTACCCCAGTTATAGCATTCTACAAAGAGAGAAACAACAGTTTTACCCTACACAAGAGTCATTTACAGTAAATGAAATATGTGCAGAAGTAAATTCGCAAGATTTGTTCACACGGTTAGTCGATTATCGACATATTTATTAGAAATCCTTCCACATTGACTCGAGAAGAACTTGATTCATTAGAGCTTATATACACGTGGGGTTGTGATAGTTCGGTTCTCAGCAATCACAGTTCAAGCAAAAAATGCAAAACAAAGAAGGTACAGATGCAAATATCTTCCAAAGTTGCTTAGTTCCACTACAACTAGTTTGTTGTTGTAGGTCAAACATTATCTGGCAAAACCTGACCCCGTCATCACCCCAATTTTGCCGTCTCATAAGAATAATGTTTGTCAAAGAATCAACAGATACCTATAACGAATCAGCAAATCAATTATATAACATCAAAAATTGATAATTTAACCAACACCCAATTCACACAGGAAGGTATGATAGCCAGTGTAAAGCAGACAATGAAACTAACTATGATAGATGGTAAGGGGTGCAATGCTGCTACTCAAACTTTTTCAACAATGAGGTATTATGTATGCGGGGCAACCTCAACGCACTTTAATGACTTGAATGTCAAAATGTATGTTGATGAATATGCGTTGACTTTTGGTCTGTCTGTTTTGCATGCCAGAATTTGCATATTCGAAAGTGTTTTACACCTTTCGTACAAATTGCCCATTAAGAACTGGCAGTTACGGTCCGAAGCAGATAAAACTATTGTCAAAGAAAGGAAAACATATATAGGTACAACAAAAATTCAGAATGGAAACTGGTTTAATAGTAGATGTTCCAAAAGCCGGGTTCGTAAACACTATTGATGAAAACACAAGCAGAAGATTTTTTGCAGATCCACAAAAAGCTAGTGAAATAACAGGTCTAGACTTTGATCTCATCTATGGATTGAAAATTATTTCAGAAGTGATTTCAAGTGGCCATAAAGTGGATGTAAACAAGTTTGGAAATTATTGTTTAGAAACAGCTAAACTCTATATTTCGTTATACCCTTGGTATCCCATGACACCAACAATGCATAAGATTTTGATCCATGGCGCAACAGTCATAGATAAAGCATCATTACCAATTGGTTTGCTTTCAGAAGAAGCTGCTGGAGCGAGGAATAAACAGTTCAGAATGTTTCGCTAAAATTTTACGAGAAAGTTTTCTAGGACAAACTGCAACTTTGATGTTCTGTATGGGTTATAGCTTTCCTCTGATCCGTTGTTATCGAGTGTTAGGCCAAAACTTACCAAAAACTTGCACCCATTCTCGAAGGAAACAATACATATGCTATTACCTGCTGATCCCAAACCTGAAGTTTCTAACTCTGAAGAATCGGAAGCAGAAGAAGATGAAGAATCCGATGAAGAACCCTGGCAGTTGTCATCATTTGATTAATGCAAGTTATACCACCAGATCTTTCTGTAATTTCATACACCAGCACATAGTGTTTCTGCTTTTGTTTTTAAACGTCTATGGATTGAAAATTATTTCAGAAGTGATTTCAAGTGGCCATAAAGTGGATGTAAACAAGTTTGGAAATTATTGTTTAGAAATAGCTAAACTCTATATTTCGTTATACCCTAGGCATCCCATGACACCAACAATGCATAAGATTTTGATCCATGGCACAACAGTCATAGATAAAGCATTATTACCAATTGGTTTGCTTTCAGAAGAAGCTGCTGGAGCGAGGAATAAACAGTTCAGAATGTTTCGCTAAAATTTTACGAGAAAGTTTTCCAGAACAAACTGCAACTTTGATGTTCTGTATGGGTTATAGCTTTCCTCTGATCCGTTGTTATCGAGTGTTAGGCCACAACTTACCAAAAACTTGCACCCATTCTCGAAGGAAACAGTACATATGCTATTACCTGCTGATCCCAAACTTGAAGTTTCTAACTCTGAAGCATCGGAAGCAGAAGAAGGTGAAGAATCCGATGAAGAACTCTGGCAGTTGTCATCATTTGATTAATGCAAGTTATACCACCAGATTTTTCTGTAATTTCATACACCAGCACATAGTGTTTCTGCTTTTGTTTTTAACAATTTTTTGTGTTATTGTTTATTTATCAAATATATACTAGGTATATACTGAATACTGATTTATTCATACTGTTTTTGTGATGTTTTGTAGAGTAATACTTATTGTATTTTGTAAAGATTATTATTATAATTATTATTTGCTGAAAAACACATAGTTTCATCTCAAATCGCAATATAAATAACTCAACCCAACAAAAAACTACAAAAATAATTTTGACCGGCTAGAAAGGTGAAATTACCCCTATGATCAGCAAAATGTTATTCGTCTTTCTTGGTCACCAGGTAAAGGCACTGGGAAGGTCTGTCTTTATACGGTACAACCTTATGCTTTTTCAAATTGTTCGGATAGTTCCGAAAAAAGCCCACTGCCGAAAAACTGTCAAAAAACCAAATACTTTTTTGTTCTATAGACAAGGTTGCAAGCCAACATAGACCAAATTTGTATACAAAGCCAAAACTGTTCGTATTGTCATTTACGATGTCAGTTTCTCATCGGACAACTAAACATGGCGAATGAAACTTTTTGACTCACTTGTACTAAGTATTATGACTAGTTGCATACCATTTTGGGGAGTTAGGCATACGGAGGTTGTTCTCGTTCAACCTGAAAATAGTACTTCTTTTTTCTGAAAATATGTAAGTGTCAGTATAGAAACTTGGTATCTCAATATCAAAATATACTAGATTGAAAGTAGCCGACTGCTTGAAATCTGCTGATAAATACATCTAGAAGTTGGAACGAAATGCAACTTGTTTTGGCAGGTTGAAAACATTTTTGAATTTGTAGACCACAACATAGCATGGTTTGATATTGATGGTAATACTTTATAAGAACTGAGAAGAAACTCTTAGATAATTTCCAATCCAAACTCCAGGTCCTATTTTTTTGACAGAAAAAACTACTAATGTCTCTCGAAATTATTCAGATTCCAGATGTCAATACAGTTTACATGAATACTTTATTTTGAGAGCAGGAATATTGGGAAACCATATTGTAGGACCTCTATATTTATTGATCGAAATTTAACAGGGGAACTGTATTTAAATATGCTGGAAACTACTGCTGATCCTCTCATCACTGAAATAGTCGAAGCGAATCCTAATGAATTCGATATGGATATTGCATTCCAACAAGATGGAGCACCACCACATCACTCCAGACAAGTGAGAAACTATTTAGATACTACTTTTCCAGGTCGTTGAATTGGCCGTCGAGGTCCTACAGAATGGCCAGCCCGCTCGCCAGATTTGACACTTTTGGACTTTTTTTTATGGGGCCATTTGAAGCAAAAGGTGTACGAAACTCTGAACCTGCTTCAATATTGGATATACGGCAGAGAATAATAAATATTTGTAAAGATATTGACGTTACTGTGTTCGAAAATGTTCGGCGTGAAATATAGGATAGGCTGTTCATATGTCAAGAAGTTCACGGCAACCATATCGAGCGTCTTCTGAACTGACCTCAAGTTTATTATCTCGTATTATGTAGTTTAATGTCAATGTATTCAGGTAATTATTCAAAGTTTCGCCATTTTGTAGTAGTTGAAGATATTAACAATATATTCTAGGGTTGTGAAGCATTTGTCAGGAGCTTCAAAAAGATGTGTCACAAAACCTCCCTTTCCATTCAGTATTTTTCCTCAGATGGCGCCCAGTCGCCATCTTGAAAGTTTCATCTGTCAATTCCACTTCAAAATAAAGTATTCATATATTTAAATCGCTCTAGATTGTATTCGTTTGGGAAAACTGCCACAGAAGGTTCATTCCATAAGGACGCCGTTCTCTAAATGAAATAGTTCTTCAAAAGTGGAGTTTAATTTCGAAGCGATGGGCAATTGTATTTTGTCGCATCTTCTGACATATAGGTATACTAGTTTGGAAGGACCAAGTCAGGCGAATACTTTCCGTTTTTCAGTACATTTCCTTGCACTTATTTCAACTGCTCGAACTGTTTTCAGTATAGTACTACCATCTATCCGATTCTTCAGATTGTCCCACAGGAAGTAAGCTAGAGGGTGGCCACTCAATGGGGGCATGTGTTGCTATCTATCGGTGATTGAAAATAGTACTCGAAAGTTGATAAGTACCTCTGTAGTTGAAAGCAGATGCGTCATCTTATTGAAAATGTAGATTTTGTCTACTCATAAGGTCCAGTTCATCTAAGAAACAATTGATTTTTTTGTATCATAAATTTCACCAGTCGGATTGCGTGAACCAATCAAGCCGCACCAACCGCTGAAACTGCAACAGACTTGTGGACCAGTTGGGAGTGATAACAGATTGTGGTTTTTTCTTTAATATACTCCAGAATTTGAAATACTGGAGTTATCCGACCACAGAATATAACGAAATTTATTTTGTTGACAAAAAATTGTGATACCAATGACATAAAACAAATCTTTCCGCTGAATCCCTTGCCAACAATTTTTGAACTGGTCGGTACTGATACTGGTATTGAATGTTAATGGTAGGCCTCAAAATATTTTATAACTACAACTTCTGTTCTTTCGATTATCATAAAGTTTTTTTATTTCAGCACTTCTAAATTTTCGATAGGGACTCGAAAATGAACTCTCACGGTTGAATGCACAGGATATATGAATCAGAGTGGTATCTTTCGCTTTCAACAAGCATATTTGTACAATGCATAACATCCTAACATGTGAATTGAAGGGGTTATATTTTTAGGAGTGATTAATTTTTGGGAAAGAAAGTTTTTGGCTTTCTATTACTCCATCTTGATACAAAAAAAGGGATGAGGGAATCTTCTAAAGAAAGGAAGGAAGTAATCAATTTGAAAATGAGTAACTCTAAACATGGATGTGAAGATCATACAAAGAAGTAACTTTCAGAAACAAACTGAAAGAAAGTCCTCCTGAAACAGCTACTTTCATATAAACATAAACACGAAAGAAAAAAAATTCTTTCGAAACAAATACTTCTATATGAACACTGAATTATACAGAAGAAACTTTTCTCTACTCAGTTTGTATTTCAAACATTCGTTGTGGAATAAAAATCAGATATCATTCACACGAGTTCTACTTTAAATGAATGGTAATAAATTGCACTTACATGGAACACTGTCACCCTCACTGGTATACACCGATGTTTCATCCCTTTTTTTGTATCAAGATGGAGTAGTAGAAAGCCAAAAACTTTCTTTCCCATTCTAACATATCTTATTTTCTTGGGAGGAAACTTTTTTTTCAGATTCATAACTGGCACAATAAAGCTTTTGTGTTTTTGTTATTGATATCAAACTATTAAGGCGCAGTCAGGAAAAGTGATTATTGACGTTATTGTTGATTTTTTGAGAAAAGTCATGTTGAAATTTTTAGGTTGAAATATGGTATTTTTTCAGAAAAAAATATATAAATAGTAGAGCAAATTAATTTTTTTTAAACTTGAAAAGACGATGCTCAACTTTTTGTTTGTGTCTTGCATCTTAAATCAGTGTGAAAAGTTCTACCAATTTGACAATTAAACTAATAGGTTCACAAACTTTTTTATATCATAGACCACTTTCAACATTTTGTCGCTTCTGGAGGACCCCCTGCGAATATATTTCTACCATATCCCCAAATCTCCACAAAAAATGTAAAAATTAGATCTAATTAGATTTAATTAGATTAGATTAGGTCTAATTGATTGATTGTGCTATGAGTGGATGTTAAAAAAGTTATTCCATCTAACTTTACTTTTTTTGACATCTACTTACAACACAAAAAACCAATCAATTTTCGCTTATTTCATTTAGAAAACTTCCCGTTTGGTGTGGTAAAAATGAAAAGAAAAATAGTACATTTTCTTGTGTTATTTATTCAAATATGTAATTATTGCACTATTACTCGTAATGTAATTAAAATCAAACAATAATAATGTAACTTTTATAGTACAATATCAATCACAAAATAGTCATAATATTAATGGTAGAAATGTACTTGTTGATAGATTAACAGCAAATGATCAATACTTGGCTTCAGTTTTAGAAAAATCTTCCTGTTCTGTGACATTCATTCTGTTCCTTTTTTTTTTGTTAAACGATTTGTAACAACACTAAAACTTTTTTCGACAAGATATGACGAGAGGAAATGCTATGAAAAGCTTCCTCGCGATACCCCACAGCTCAGGATATTTTTCGGGTATTTCTGCTTGCAGCCAAAATGTTGATACCCTCTTTTAAATTTCAATTTCGGCTCCTCATTAGTGCTAAGTTTGAGTAGTTCCTTTCGTAATATCACATTCCCAACTTCCGTTTCATCAAATGGATTTAGAATCCATGGTAGCATTTCCATTGTCAGAATATCTTAAAATCTAATTTTGAAATCATCATGCAGGCCAATTAAATATTGAAAGTATGGACCCACGCTTACGAATTGTGAACCCCCATTTTTCAGTCACGCCAACGTAGACCCTCGTCAAGTCTCTCGTGGACCCCTGAGGGTCCATCTGGACTACTTTGGAAATCATTGATTTGACCGATTTCCTTATCTCCAACTCCACTGGTAACGAAGCTATCAATAAAAAAATTTGCTGTGGTAGACACTATAGAAAATAGTTTTCCCAACTTTCCTTCGTTTTTTCAGGATGTCAAGGTTGTTGTGATGTTTGGGTTTCCAATCAGGAGGATAATTTTTTCTAAATAGAATCTAGCAGCTTCATAGCGTGCTTATAAGCGGAGTAGATCCAAAATTCCGAAGCAAGTCTAATTTGAGTTTATTAATTATATCAGAAGCTGCTGAACAACTTCAGAGAGATGTGTATAACTTTCTGGTGCAAAAGAGTTCCAAGTTTCTGCGCGGCTAACTGCCGCTCAGAACTAGTAATATGATTATCCCAGATATATTTATTATGAGCTTAGGTTTCGTTGGAATTGACAGATTTTGTTCTTAACTAGTAAATCATGTATCAACTCAATGTATTTGGGATTCCCAAATTTTTCACTATTGACTGAGCATTGGTTGCAATATGACGAATCATGTTTTATCCCTGACTATCTCATTGTCTCAAAATATTGTAAACGAATGCTTCATGGAGGAACAATGATACTTATACATGAAAAAATGTCAAATGACCATCCATTAGTTGTTGTTATCAAATATGATGATACTTGGTTGAGGGTGAATTCTAATTTTCAATAGTTCATAATAAGAAAAACAACTTTTGTATATATTATGCATTTATAGAGCACCATCAGGCACAACAAATACGTATAAATTTCTACAAAGGTTAGAAATTCTTTTATCAAGTTTCCCTATGAAATCAAAAATTATCTTTGGCGGAGAACTCAATATTGATTGTGAACTCAGTAATATTCTTCAAAATCTATTCATTAGCCTCAACCCAGAAATGCATATCGACGAACCTACTAGAATCACACGTACGTCCTCTAGAATTATTGACTATATTTGTTATAATTTTGCTGAACACAAATCCACATCAGTTTTTCCTGCAGGCTCATCTGATCATGAAGCAACTCATTTTGAATTCTGACTAGATAGAGAGAAAAACAATATGAAATTCAGAGAAGGTAGACTCTTTAGCGAAAATAATTAGGTAACACAAATTCAGACTAAAATGTGAACAAACTGATTGGAATCATATAACAATTTCTTCAGATCCTGTTACCATTTTCCAAGAAATCTTAGCAAATAATTTCAACGAATGCCTCCCATTACGAAAACTGAAAATAAAGTATAATAAGCCTTAGATCCCAACAGGTTTAAAAATTTCTGCCAAGAATCTGAGATCCTTGCGTACAATAAAAAAATTTACATCGAATTTAGGTTTCGTGTAGTATTTCAATAGATATAGAAAAATATACCAAAGCTTGATCAAAATATCAAAAAATAATTACTACTCAGAAATAATTGAATCATCACAAAATAAACCTAGAGAGGAATGGGCAATTATTAATGAATTGCGGGGTAATGGAAGGCTATCTTCATCAGCAGTGATCAACGTTGATCTGAATTCGTTGAATAATTTTTACTGCTCCAATGCCGAACAAATAAGAGCCACTATAGTACCTCAACTCAACCCTTTAAGTTATCTTGATCAAATTCAGTGTCATGATAATTTCAACTCAACACCTACTAATGTTTACGAGATAAAACAATATCTCAAGGAAATAAAAAATGATAAGTCCGCTGGGTTGTACGGTATAACTAGAAGACTCCTTGAGAACCTACAGATAGAAGCTCTATTTGTACTAACTGAGGTAATTAACAAATAATTTGTGACAGGAGTATTTCCCTCAGGGTTGAAGACATCAGTTGTTTTACCTCTCTATAAAGGTGGAGAGGTCACCCACCAACCCCTCGAACTTCAGACCCATCTCGTTATTATCAACTATCTCGAAATTGATCGAAAAGCTAGTGAAGAGAAGATTGTTGAAATTTTTATCAAATGGAAAAATATTGAATGAATTGTAACGGTTCAAAATACATTTAATTTTTTTATTCGGTTTCAGTTTTACTTTTTTTAGGTATTCATTCAACGCAGTTATTTGTCCATAATTGTCCGTATCGTTGGCTTCGGAATCGTAGCCACAGTTCATTTAACTCGGATGTTAAATGGGTTGCATATTCTTGGTGGACAGATTGCCATATTTATAAAGAATCACGGGTTGCCGAAGTACAATTTATTTCCTAGTTCTCGGTATGGAGAAAAAAAAAACTTTTTTTTTCTACAAGAGATAAAAATTAAACTGGTCGGATTTTGCGAAGTAGCAGTGCTGATGTGTAGGAATTTTTATGTCGTGTTCCAAATTAAAAATTCTCACAAAATTGTGGATTACTGCACTTCTGCTTTCAAGCGACTAATTGCCTACCGTTTCGTCACTTTGTTGTGACCTCAGCGAATAGTTCGCTATTCGTTACGAAGGATTTACGTAAGCCGATAACAACGTCATCAATCTATACAACCCTCAACCAACCAAAGAGGTAAGGGAAAATAAGAAAGCCGGTGAGGCTAAAGATAATTAAAACGGGGAATATTTTTTTAGGGTTTTAGTTCTATTCTTAGTCTAAGTCTTCGTCCTGGTCCTGGTACCCATGACCCCAGGTTTTACCGTGACCATTCAGTGATCGTCCGATTATTGGGTTTCAATTGGGCTCCCAAACGATTATTTCTACAATATTCCATAACCGGCCGTTCCATATCTGAGACCGCCTGGAGAAATTGCAACCCACTTGCGAATTATTTGAACATTGGATTTAGAAAAAGTCAAACAGTGGTGTGATTCTAATTTACTCTCCTTCAACGTAGACAAGATCAAAATTGTAAACTTCAAATTCAGTTATGACAAATTGCTATTGATGGTAGGACGATAGAAGAAACGACTTGCACTAAATGTCTTGGTCTGCATATTGACAATAAGTTAAAATTTAAAGAACGTGTCACATCTTTATGCATAAAATTGGCTTCAAGATCATTTGCTGTCAGAATTGTCTCTAATGAACTTGACATATTTACTGCTAGATCGACTTACTTTGCCCTAGTAGAGTCTCATCTAAGGTATGGCATTGCATTTTGGGGATTCTGTAGAAAACAACTATTGAATCAGGTCTTCGTGTTGCAAAAGAGATCTTTGCGGTTTTTATGTGGGGCAAACTATAGGGATAGTTGTAGACAACTTTTCGTTAAATACCGAATCCTCACTCTAGGTATTCAGCATCTTCATTCTCGAAATTGTTTGTCTGATTCATAAAAGATATAACACTGATTCTCCAGGTACATATAGAATCCACAACACAAGAATAACAGTAGTAATAATATTCATTTGCCAATACCCAGATTAACCCTAACAAAACACTGTAACATGTACTAAGGGAAAAACATGTTCAACCATTTACTCTCAGGTAGTTAGGGATATAATAGAGCAGAGACGCTTCAGAGAGTCGTCAAAAATATACTGCTCATGAAAGCGTATTATAGCCTGAAGGAATATTATGAAGACAAATTGTAAATATTCTCAGTGTTCTGCCAAAATAAGCTTAACAATATTATGTATTAACGATCATATTTTTATTATTANTATAATAAGAACTCTCTTGCTCCTATGAATAGCCATTAACTGCCGACATAATTTCTTTATCGTTGAAAAATTATTGCCACTGAGCTATTTTTTCAAGTTTAGGAACAGAAAATGATCCGAGGAAGACGAATCTGGCAAATGGGGTGCATGAGGTAGAAAACATCAGTTCGTTAATGTTGGTCAACGCAGCGTCTTCAAACTTGCAACATATGCTTAATAGATTATGTACTTTCTAATACAGTGAAATTAAAAAAAAACTACCGCCATCTCTTGTGAGGTCGGGTATTTTTGGGACCACCTTTGTACGATATTTTTGCCTCGCTGTATCACGAACTCATGTGAAGAACTGTAAATTTAAAAGGAACAATAAATTATTACTATCATTACTATCACTATCATTCAAAATATTTTTTCCTTAGAATCTGAAGAAAATCAACCCCAAGAAGATGCCAACTATCCACCCTGGGCTCACCTGCCAACTGTGATTCTTGTGGAAATTTTCAGTTACTTAAACCAAAAGGATTTAGGAAATGCGTCTGCCGTTTGTAGAAATTGGAGACCACTTTTTTTCCAAGGTGAGTGTTGATCATATGGCCCATTATATTATCGTTTCTAAGGATTTTCGATCGTCATATGTTCACGTGTTCTGTTGATGAAAGTGGTTCGCAGGTAGATACGGTCAGTAATAATATCAAACTTGTTCGATTATTGACCTATTCATTTTGTGGAAATTCATATTGAATCAGGATAAAAAAATAACTTTTTTCTGATTTCTCAAGTGAACTGTTTTCTTGAAAAGTAAACTCTTGTTTACTTGAGAATGGTTTTACATCCCGAAACCGGTCGTAACAAATAAAAAACTTAGTAGAAATCAGGCAAAAGTTATTTTCTTCCTATATGGCATAATATCAAAGGTTCATAATGATAGTGTTGTAAATTTTACTGTGAGTCATTTCACTTACACTTTTAAAAAAAAATAGTTGATCAAATCATATTTGCTATTCCTCTGTCAGCGGTAAAGGTACATGTTGTTGGTAACCCCGAGACTAAACCAAGTTCATTCGCCGTTAGGGTAGATGCCCTAAAAACAAATGCCCCGACTCCGGCAACAGAAAAAAATAATTCTTTAGACACTTCGAACTGTTTATAGTAGCGGTCGTCACACTTTTCTGACCAAGGGCCACACAGGACAATGAGGGTGTCAACGCCGGGCCGCAGAGTATGTGACGTTTTCGCATTAGGTCGCATGACAGCCGCGCGTCTCTTTTCAATATGGAAGTCGCGCGGCAGTCGCGCGACCTAACGTGAATGCACTCAAAGAGCGTTTGCCTACTTATCTGTGTTCAATTAACTTTGTTATTAAACATTTCGCACTAGCTGGGCACGCGACGTCGTTCGCGTGGGAGTTGATATCAAAAAAAGAACTCATACATAGTGTTCATCAGAATGAATTTTGGAAAAAAATAATTTTCAAATATATACAGGCAGTATTTTTATCATATGGTAACATTGCTATATTCTAAACCATAACAGATACGAAGANAGCAAAATTTCCTAACTTTCGAAGCAATAAAAGCCGAGGGATTAGTTACTACTATAATATACTAATTTTCTTACTTAGCTATCCAAAGATTGGCTGAATGCTTATGCCCGTTTAGGGTATGCACAAACAAAAATAAATTTTGGTGATTATAAAAATAATAATGGGAATTATTCTACTTTGGACCAAGGTCTTTGGTCTTCCACCATGTATAGGAATATTCAATACAAATGAAAGGAAACAACACTTAAATGATATTGTGCTTTTTGTTTTGTACTATTATTTTTTCTATTTTCACGGCCCGAAATTTCCTAACTTTTCCAAGTCGAAAAAACAGCTAAAAGTTGGGAATTTTCTAAAATTGTCATTTCAAAATTTGTGGATTGTTCAGGGCTGTTTTCTTACTTGGGAAAAATTGAACTTTTTTGAAGATTTCAAACAACTCAGAATTCTCTTCAAGTTATGCATGTTGGGAAATCCCAACTTTCTCCTTTTATTTTTATTCATTTTTTTACTTTTATTTTTTTCTATCTTCATGACCCAAAATTTCCCAACTTTTCCTAACTTTTTCCCAAGTCGAAAAAACAGGGGGGGAGGCTCCCCCTTATCCCCCTATGACTACGGCCCTGAGTTGACTATTGGAATAATTCACTCTGTGGAGGGCTGCTATTTGACGACACGGGTTTATAGGATGCTAGACTTCCGATGATTTTTGCGACGTTTATTTTATTTTCTGTTTCAGGTGGTGGAAGACGATGTCAGTTCCGATATTGCGAAATGAGTTGAAAAAGGCAGAGTTCGTTTCTTGTCATTTTGGACATGTCACAGAGTACGCGAAAGTACTTCTGGACTTGACTCACAACAAATGTGCCAAAAAATTCATCGTTTTGTTAAAATGTTTAGAAAAGAACAACAATTTAAGATGTTTAAGTATTACACCACCTCATTGCCAAAAAATGAAAAGGTGAGTTTGGATTCAGAAATTTTTTCTTTTTGTTCATATTTCGAGTATGGAAGAGAATTCAGAGTGAAATATGCCTACTGATCGAAAATGCCGTCTTAAAAATACAAAATTGTCTTTCTTTTCACGTCCTTTCATTTGACAAACTGAATTAGAATTATTAAAATCAAAAACTTTTGTTCCAAACTTATTACGGTCACACATGGAGGTCTGCAAGATTCCCATCTGAATCCGTTTTTACCTATTCAAAATTTTCATAACGATCTAGTTAACAAATTCAAATATCGATTCATTTTTTCTCTTGAGTGTCACTTACATCAATATATTTTTGCCACCACAGAGTCTTACCAATTATTTTGAGATATAGTAGAATCATTTGTTAAATTTCATTTTATTACGTGTAAACAAACATCCAAACATTTTAATTTCAGGAATGGGATTACCCGTTTTTGTACCAGATAATTTGAATAATAAAAATAGTAGAGTTATTCATGTGAATATACAGTAACATATGACAAGAAATAACAAAATAGTATAGTGTAATCATATATACACTGTGTCCGTAAAGTATGGAACAAATTCATTTTCAGCTAAACAGGTCATTTTAAGAAATAATCCTGAAACACGTCGATTTTTGATGTTAAT
>NW_019295708.1:0-16602 GCF_000500325.1 Leptinotarsa decemlineata
AGAAGCCGCTACTTTATAGTAGAAGCGACAACGCCGCTTCGTCTGAAATATTTTAGGCGTGTAGGTCATATTGATTTATGCATACTGTGAAATTTTCAGGTTAATCCGTTAAATAGTTTGTCAGAAACCGCTAATTACCGCTCATCATGAAAAGCCCTGTATACCCAAAGGTATCCTAACAGGAGTCATCCTAACAAGCGTTCACTGGAAAAGTTGCAGCTTTTCCGAAAAACAGGCAGTGTATCTTATAATATGCAAGAACGGCAAAACCGGTTACTGGAAATGAGGTAAATGAATATTTAGTTATGTTATCTCTAATTGAACACCCTCACACGAGTCAACGAAAAATACGTGAAACAACTGGAATAAGCAGACAGAGTATCCAAAGAATAATTAAAAATTACAATTTCCACCCGTATCGCATTTAACTACATCAACAGCTTTTTGAAGAAGATTATGATCGACGACTGAATTTTTGTTTATGGGTTTTAGAAACGTTTGGTGATGAAGACATTTTTTTGGATTATGTGCTTTTTTTCGATGAGTCAACTTTTCATAACATCGGATTAGGTAACCAAACATAACTTTCACTACTAAAGTGATGAAAACCTTAATATTTTTAGAACCCTTGATCACCAGCACAGATGGTCTGTTAATGTGTGGGGTGGAATAACTGGAACGCAAGTAGTAGGTCCTTACTTTTTTGATGGTCATTTAAACGGCGTCATGTTTCTTGGATTTATTAGGGATAATTTACCTATTCTGTTGGAAAGTATACCTCTTAATATTCGTCAACGAATGTGGATGCAGCTAGATGGCACTACTGCACACTTTGATAGACGTGTTAGAAACGAGTTAGATCGACAATACCAAATAGATGGATAGGACGAGGAGGTCCACAGAACTGGCCAATCAAGTCTCCGGACCTTACAAGTCCCGACTACTTTTTATAGGGATATATCAAAAGTATTGTTCACAATACACCGCCAACGACACCTCAGGATATGAAAGTACGAATAAGAAGAGCGTTTCGTTTCATATCGCAAAGTATGTTACCCAGAGTTCAGCACTCATTTCAAGAAAGACTTCGCCTATGCATCGAGAATAATGGACACCATTTTGAGCATTTATTAAAATAATGAACTATTTAAAATTCTTAATTTTTCGATAGAATGACTTCAAAAATGCTTTTTTGCTTCTCACTATAGTACAGGGCGTTCCATTTTTAAGATGAAGAAACTACTCATAAGTATGTTGTAATAAAACTCTCTCTTCTGAGGTTTCAGCAACTACTAACTTTATCACATTTGTACAATAACTTTATGAAGGAAACTACATTATATTTGAAGTTATCCACCTTATAAATACTAGATGGCACTACTAGTATCTAAATAATTATTTTGGTGTTGAAACAATTTCCAACACACCCACTTATCAACATACCAAAAATTCAAAATAATCCTTTACAAACTTATCATGTTTCATAAAAGGTAAACTCTTAGTATATCAGCACACATATCTTGAGTAGGCAAATATTTCACAATCAATAGTTCTTTATCAATCAACTCTCTAACGAAATGATAACGTATATCGATATGTTTGGTAGGATTATGAAATATTGGATTGATCAATAATTTCTGAGCACTTTGACTATCATTGTATAGAACAATTTTACAAAATTTTCCTGTAATTTCATCATACAAATTTTGTAGATATATGCATTCTTTAGCAATCAACTCTCTAACGAAATGATAACGTATATCGATATGTTTGGTACGATTATGAAATATTGGATTGATCAATAATTTCTGAGCACTTTGACTATCATTGTATAGAACAATTTTACAAAATTTTCCTGTAATTTCATCATACAAATTTTGTAGATATATGCATTCTTTAGAAGCCTCAGAAATAGCTACATATTCAGCCTCTGTGCTTGATAATGATACAGATTTCTGTTTTCTAGATTCACATGAAATACTAGCCCCTGATAGTTTAAAAATGAAACCTAAATGAGACTTTCTGTCTTCAACATCGTTTCCCCAACTGGAATCTACAAAACCTTCCATATTCTTATAATCTTTGCGAAAAGTTAGACAATAATCTTCAGTTTTCTTAAAGTATTGTAATACTCTCTTAGCATGTGCCCAATGAGTTGCATTATGAGAAGTATTACATTTACTAAGAAAACTTACTGTATAACATACATCTGGTCTTGTAAGAACTACTAAATACATCAAACTACCTATGAGTTTTTGATACGGGAATTTTACATCATTTTTAACATGTTCATATGAATTAAAATTTAAATTTACTTCCATAGCAGTTCTCTCAGTCTAACAATCTAGCATATGAATTCTTTTCAATATCTGATTTATATATTCTTTCTGAGATAATTGTATAATTCCTTTTGACTTCTCGAATAATTTGCANATCTAGGTACGTATAAATTATTTCAACTTGATATAGACGATGTTGCCAATATGTGAATTAGAAACAAATCCCTTCAAAAATTAAAACCCAACATTTGAAACATCAATTTGAATACTTTTCGAAGTGAATTTGAAAAACTCATGAATTAAACTCAACTTTATTTTGTTCAAACTTGCATTTGCTGAAAAAACCCAAATTGAGGAACATTCCCCATTATTGAAGACGGCACAAAAGGGATAACTTGAACCAGAATTTGATTCAGCATTCGGATTCAGAGCACAGTTGAGAACAGAAGAAGATAACACTGTCGAGTGAGATTGGTGAATTTTTTAAGAATGAATTTTCAAATCTTTTGTAGTTTTGAATTTATTATTATACATAAGAAGACCCTATAAGCCTAACATTTGGCCCTTCAAACAAAAACTACTCAGTCCTTTGAGAAATAGTCACCTGAGTATTAATATTTTCTTATTGGATGTAATTACTTGCTGGAAAATAAACATCTACCTATCTATCAACATTCAAATTCAGAAACTTCCTAATGAATGATCTAGATTTTGCTCATACCTCAGTTGATTAAAATAATGATTCACAACAACACTACTTTTCCACGACAAAAAGAAACAATAATAAGTCAAATACCTGACTGATAGAAAATCTTTCACAGGAGTTCCATAGTCTGTCTCACAACTTTTCATTTCTGAAGGGAGCAGGTTTGTTAAAGATGACATCATCAATTCTAACATCCTAGATGCTATTTGACTGGCCATCTGACACGTCATATGGAGGGTTTTATCCAAAATATTTGTCAGTCGATCCATGTAATGCAAGAGTTCAGAACGTCCATCTACTAACTAAAAAAAAATTAATACAATAAATTCAAGAAAGAAATAATGACATCTGATGGATTAGTTTAATAATAATATTAATATTCATTTGGTGAATAGGATACATTCCTAATATATAATAACAAAATTATAACTAACAAATAATTGATTGATATACTAAAACTCATACCTTCAGTTACATTTGTTATAAATATGATGCAGAAGATCAGTTTTAAACCTTTTTAAAGTTGAAGCTGATTTAATTGAATGAGGCAATTTGTTGTACGTATCAAAACCTTTGACATATACTGAGTTCATACTGATTTTGGTATTAGTTCTATGTATATGTATGTCAAGATTATGTCTAGTGTAATATTTGTGAATATCATAATTAAAACAAATAGATTTTTCAAGATATGTTCCAGTTAAATCATCAACAATTTTATGAACAAATATCATTTTCTGGTATTAAAGTCTTTGGGATACCGAAAGCCAATTTAGGGGTGTTAACATTGTAATTATGGGAGTATATCGGTTTCCTCTCAAAATAATTCTCATTTCTCTATTTTTTAGTTTTTGTAGTTGTGCCTGTTTGTTCAAATTGAAAGAGTATAAAATCGAAGCACAATAATCAAAGTGTGGTTGTATAATTGTTTTATAGACTAATATCTTTATGTTTAAAGACAGATGCTTTGAAATTCTAGAGTAAAAATATAGTTTTTTCGAAATTTTCTTATGTATGTATTGAAAATGTTCTTCAAATGTGAGATTGCAGTCCAGTTGAAACCCTAAGTATTTTACAGTATTATTCACTTTTATATTTTNATTCACAAGAGTACTTTTTTCGAAACCCTGACTGATTATCAAACAGAATCTCATTTTCATTCACAAAGTTTAGCAATTGATTGTAAACAGCATATTCAAGTACTTTTTCAGCAAGTGTACTTTTTCAGCAAGTTATATTGTTACGTTTTCCCCCTAGGTTTAACAATAATTGATCACACTGTTCAGTCAAACTCAACTTTTTTTCACCACTACACTGACAACACGAAACATAAACTCTAACTAAACATCAGACAAATGCTCAAATGTCTATTGACTCATTAGTTCACTTCGTACTGCACTTTCCGAATTTGACTAGTCTCCCCAGGATCGTGGTGATGTTTATATATATCAATGGAAGTCTTTGGAATCCGGTGGAATAATTCTCGAAACGACGCAGCATCTAGAAGAATCGAGAGTCACAAGTGGAGTTGAGCGCGATCTTGACCAAGTCGTAGTCGATTGGTGAAGACCGTCGACGGCCGGCATTATTTCTTCCAGGAGATAATTTACAACACTACTCCCTCCCTTGAGGTTGTTGGCCCCAAACAACATTCCAAGTAGGAACATCACGATCCATGTAAAGATTTAGTCGCTCTACATGGACGACCTTAGACTTGCTTCTAGGTGACAATTGGTTTCCGTACACCTGATCCGTTCATCTTTTTGATTACCAAGTATTGTCCTTGCCATGGTCTCTGCAATTTGGGACACAAACCTTTCCGCTGTTGGGGTTGGGAGAGCCACTTGAAGCTCACCACATCTTGTGGCAAATTTGTGGACGATTTCCAGTCTGTCCTTCAGGTCATTTACGTACTCTGAAATCGATGGACTGCCACATATTAAGTCTTTCAGAAGTTCTCGACCGGTTAACAACATGAATGATGTATTATAGCATGTCGCTTCAAGTTGAGAGCTGCGGTATACAAACAAAAAGAGAGGAACCAATTTATCCCGGTCTCTTTGGTTTTCGAAGATCTAGTGTCACAGGCACTTCTTTCCGGTTGTGGTCACAGGAAGTAGTCCCAGAATGTCAAGGGCGATTCTTGAAAGGGCATCCACTGAGGTACTGCTTCAACTTTCCCCTTAGCCTTGTCTTTGGACCCTTTATCAAAGAACACAGTTCACAGTGCTTGCTGATATTCTTATTCAATTGCAATCTAAGTTGGCCTTTTAATTATTTGTATGGTTGCAACACTGATTTTGTTACGATCTCTGACATATGTCACAATTGTAGTAGTAGTACCGCTCATGCTCCAATCCATCCATGTCTTTGCTGTCTTGTTTATTGACCTTTCAGCAAGCACTGCGTTTTGTAAACCAATTCTGCTCAATACTTGCACCACTACTCTATGTCTCGACGACAACTGATCCAATAGCACCGAAATGTCCTCCAGTGCGAACATCGCGGAGCTGTTTGAGTGAATTCGCGATACACGTCTTTGGAAGGATTATTCGGAATTTATGAGTCCTTCCATTCAGGATTTCCCATTTCTGAGTGAGTATGTCATCTCGAATGCACATGGAGTCCCATTGGAGTCAGTATCCCTTTTCTTGTTGGCCAGGCTTGGAAGCCAGGACCCTTATAGGTTGCTACCCTCCGAGTCAGAGGGAATCCCAAGCAGCGGGAAGTAAGAGACCTCATCTCCCTATAAAGGCTGCCCATAAAGTGATCTCTGCCCGCTACCCCGTCAATTCTGGTTCTTCTCCTGGTAACTGAATATCCTTGTCCTCCTGTCGTTTACAAAATTTGTGTCCCGATAAAAGGCATGACCTCGAGTGGCTATCTGCGTTTCCGTGACTCTTTCGTTTTCGATGACAAATTTCAAAATAGTAAGTTTGTAACTTTTCGAGCTTCCCTGCTTTGTTCTTCTGGGCTTTTGAAGTTGAGCCCTCGAAGCGTTGAGTGGTCTGAACTAATCAAGAATTTGCGGCAATAAAAAAATGAATCGTAGTGATCCACCGCTTTAACCACTACGAGGAGCTTTTTCCCGTTGACGTAGTAATTCCTTTTGGATGTTCCCAGGGACTTACTGAAATAGCTTATGACCTCCTTCTTGCACCTGAGGGAGTATTGCTCCTACTCCATATTGGGATGCATCTGTTTACTAGTATGAACAAGCCCTCCTCTTCAAGACATGCCAGAATAGGGGTACTGGTCAGACTTTTTAGGACCGTTTATGCTTACTGACATCTTGTGATCAAACGAAGAGGGTTTTCTTTGTTCAAACCATGCAGCAGTCTGTCATTTTTTCCAAAGTCTTTCACGAAGAGCTGGTAATAGCTACAGAGTCCAAGGAAACTTCTTATGACGAACTTGCTCTTTGGTGTTGGCCATTATTTCAACTCCTTTTGAGTACACAACATATTTTCCAGGTAAGTCCACTCAAGTATTCAAATGTTTCAGGTAGATTGCATAATCCAAACGGCATGAATTTGAACAGATTTAATTAATTTTCGGTGGCGAATGACCACCTGCCATTATCAGCTTTTTAGATCTAATGTTGAGAACCATCTGCATTCAGCCAAGATGTTCAAGGCGTCATCTATTCTGGGAAGGGGCTAACTGTCCTTTCTGGTAACATCATTGACTCTAATGCAATCTATGCAGAATTTCATCGTCACCAACACCACAAGTGATGACCAGGGGCTAGTCGATTCTTTGATCACTCCTTCCTACAACATGTCTTCAACGGTGACTTCATCCATCGTCCTGCTTTGCGAAGGGCAATCTTTTTGGTGGTTGACGAATAGGCTTGGCATTATCAGTATCGATAGGGTATTGAACCAAGTCTGTTAGACCAATAATTGGGTCCATCAAAAACATGTCATTGTCATTGTATTCCTCTACGAATCGGGTGGCTTTGACTAGTCGATGAGTTCCTTCACAAGTTGTTGAGCATGTTGCAGGGGGTATTCTTCTTCAATTCTATCAATTTTCATGATCAGTGGGCAGGTGCCTATTAGCTGCCTTATCTTGAGTCACCATGTTGTTATTAGGGTTGATAATTCTTACTGAATTGGTCTGGCCACGAAAATTCCTACTTCAGAGCCGTTGGATGGCTCTATCAAAGCTGTGCCCGAACCACCGGGTCCAGCAATCTCAGCTTGAATCATTCACTCAGTGTTGGGAGAGACATTACAATATTACCACCTTGGCGCTGTCACAAAAGCAGAATTTCTCCATTTCCAACATTTGGTTTCTTATGTACAGTGTCAATCCCTAGAGGGATATGATGCTCAGTCCCAAAATGAATTCGTCGACGATGTTGTCCACTAATATCTCAGGTTCAATTTCACAATTTCCAAGCCTAAGTCATACTTTAGTTTCTGGATGAATCGTCATCTCTCCTGCTACCAATACCTACCAAACATTGTCTGACTTTAGTTTTCCGAACTTCCTTCTCTTCTCTCCACAGATCCTGAAAGTGAGCCGACAGTCCCGCCTTGAATACTCCTCTCTGTCACAGTTCTAGCATTCAGACCGGGTCGCCCTCCTATCCTGGATGCAGTTTCATTTGTCAAATATTTTTTAAAGAGTTTCTCTAGACCTGCCATGAATTGATCTATTCCTTCATGCTCCGTGCTAGGTATCGCGCGTCAATCCTTAGTTCGCACAAGTTTTGACTTCCAAGGGTTGTCATTCGTAGGGAGGCGTCAGCTGGTTAACGTAAAAACAGATTTAACAAATATCCCTTCTCATTGATGGCCCTCACCACAACTTTTCGTTGTTGGTGCAAAACATTTTTAGCAGCTACATATTCTAGGGCATGAATAATGGCTTCATTTAGTTTTTTATAATGCACCATCTTCACAGACTGCTGCAGGTTCTTATCATGAACCTCGTCAATGAAAGTCATTTAGTGGGTGAAACTATAGGATGCTTCTGGATATGCCAGTCTTACCAACCTTTCGACTTCAGCCTGAAACTCCAGTAGACTGTCGTATGGATCACATATTCCCACCTTCAGTTGAGCTTGGTAGACTTGTTGAAGGTGCTCTTTGCCATACCTGACCTCCAAAGCAGATTGACTGCGTCATAATTTTCCTGTTTATTCACTGGAATATTTTGCAGAATTTTGGATGCTTTTCCTCGTTATTTTCTGCAGTGGCCTTAAATGGTCTGTGATAAATTAACCATAAAGATTTGCCATTAAATGTTGGAACTTTAAATGAAACTATTGCTAGTTGGGACAGATGTTGATTCTGATTTTTCCACAGAGATTCCCTTCAGCTTCTTTCGATCCCTTCTAATGCTCTTTCAAATTCTCTCTGCATACATTTCTGTACCTCCCCTTTACACCATCAAGATTTCAATTCATCAATTAAACGAAGGTACATTTGCCTGTCTTTCTAATGTTCTTATAAACAATTCTATTTCTTGTTTCTCTTGCATATTTCGTAGCAATTCACGATCTTCCTTTGGGCGTATTTGTTCTTTCTCTCTACTTATAGTTCATTTTCCGCCAGGCCCGCTTGCCAAGTCTCAAAAATTTTCTCAAGTTCTTTCATCCTGTCGTAATCGATATTCCTTATTTTCACCATAAAACACGAAATTTGCAGCCAACGATTCTATTCTCGACGCCAAATGTAACGTTTTCCTCTTAGGTTAGATAATAATTGACAATGTTGTAAGATTAAACTCGACGTTATTTCACCACTACACTGATAATACAACACAAAAACTCTAATTAAACTTTATACTACTGCTCAAATGTCTACTGCTCATGTCTAAGCTCATTTCGTAGTGCACTTTCCGAACTAGACTAGTCTCCCCTACGTCGTGGTAATGCTTATATACCTAGATGGAAATCTTTGGAAACCAGTGAAACAATGGGCTTGTTTCATGCTATGGAAAATGATACTGGTTTACTTATAGACTGATCGAATTAGAGGTATATTATACTTATCAAGCCTAATTGGTCTCAAGATCTCTTTATATATGCAGAAAAAACAACAATTCAAAAAGCAAGAATTTAAATTGGCCGCGTGTCTGTTGACCAATAAAATTGATCGTGTCTAGAGCCGAGTTGCCAAGTGTATCCAATCACAGATCTGATGATCCAATTTGACAGACGCCATTTTAGTTGTTATGCCTATTGCGGATGCCTATTTGGCTGCATATTCTGTGTCATTAGTTTACATTCCGAAAAATATTTTTTCAGGTTATTTTTGGATTGAATTTTACCATTACTATCACCAAAATGGTTAAAATATGTTTTATAACTAGTTGTAAAAACAGATCATCCATACCAGACAAACAGTTTTTCAGTGTTCCAAAAAACGAAACTCTAAGAGATTTATGGTTTTCTTCAGTTGGCCTAGCTAAAATCAAAATCAAATCAAAACTTTCCATCCTTCGATAAAAGGCAAAGTCTGAAATGAATGTCATATAAATAAAATGGACCTACTAAATATACCACCTACCGTTTCAATTTTTCATTCTTCATTTCGGTACCAAAGTATTGCAAATTTTTCAAGTAAAATTCATCGATCATTTCAAAATCGACTCTTGGTGAGTTGTCGGAGTCAGCTTTAACAAAACTAGGCTCAACATTCATTTTGACATTATTTTAACAAAAATACGAAGTTATCTGTGAAAACCATTGACATTAGAAAAAGCACACTGTCGCATACACTACAGAGGGCGCTGGCTGACTGAATGACAATATGGCTAATGTACCAGTAACGTTGAATTTCTTATTTTTAGTGGGTGGTATGAATGCATAATTGGTTTATTTTATTAGGGTTCATGAACATTCGAAAATACAGCTCGTTAAATTCTATTTAGAATCATATTTAGATAACTTGTACTATATCAGTTATCAAGGCAAATGTTATTGTCCATTTTTATGCTTAATTCGTGGATTCGAGCGATCTTATTATTGTATATTCATTTGTTTGCTGGCTTTATTCTTAAAAAAAAAATAAATGAATAATTACAGAAAATTTTAACTGATGATTCATTTTCTCAGGAAAATGGAGTACACATATCACAATTTACTGGTTTATTCAGCATTGAAAATGTATGTCATATGGGATCCTTTCTGCTTGTTTTTGCAACATTGAGTTTCAACTTTTTCTTAGCTGACAGCTCGCGTAGGAACAATTCGTTTTTTAATCGAGTTTAGTTTGTGTGTGTTTTAAAAGTGTTTCAGAGATATATTTGAATGTTAATATGGTGCATTCTTGTGCTGATTTTAATTGTGCGGAAAGGCACAAGAAAACAGAAAGCGCATTGAAGAACATCAGCATTGGCCGGCGTTAGGTATTTTTTAGGGGATAATTCACAACAATATCTTTGAACAAAAAATAAAAACAAATTTCAATCAATCAATAACATTTTTCTAGACAGTTGAAAACGTATGTTTCAATATTTTAATGCGAGATATTATTAGCACATTATTTCATCAAAACATTCAAATTTTCAATTTCACTTACTTCACACACCCTCTCAGGAAATTAATTATCTATCTATTCAGCTTACCTTGAATATTTCTGGAGAGCATTGATTCAGAACAATGCTGATAACGGATCCTAAGGCGGATTCAGAAATTATATCAATCTTATTTTTAACATTTTCGTCATTTGTCATTTGTTCAAGGCGAATACATTCTAAACTTTTAGATTCCATCCATATACAAAGTTTATCAAAAAATTGCAGAACGAAATCTTCGAATCCAGCCGATTCCTCACAGATAGTGTGTTCTTCTTCACTAAGTTCATGGTACAAACTGGCTTCGGATGAGTTGATTAAAGGAATCATATTCACGAAATGTACAATGAAGCTGAAGGTAACATAAGATTTTCTTACGTCATTGGGATCTATACCAGGCAAAAGTTCCATTAGTAGTGGTATTATGTGTGTTGGACCTTCAGGATAGTTATTTTGAGCTCCGCCTACCATATACCTTTGAAAATGAATACAAAAATCATTTAAAACTAACTTATAATTGTGACAGATTTCTACTGTTTAACTTTAAAAATTAAAGGAAAGTTTTACAGTTAAAAATTGAATATTGATGAAAAATTTTGACAAAATTGGCGCATTGATGTTAATGATGTCATTTCCACCAAACATCCATCGATACCTCAGTTCAATTTAAGGAGTAGGCAGATTGAGTCCCTGGCGTCAACGGGGCCTCTCATTCAAAATATCAAAATTAAAACTCTGCTGTACTTTGCCAACCTTTTGCTTCTAATGGGCCCATAATCTATTGAGTTCTGTATTTTTTCGCCATTGAATAACATTACAAATTATACTTACAGTAAAAATGAGTGAAAAACAATGAATTGAATATATTAATGAAAGAAAGTTAAACATGTATACAATTTTTTTGGTTTGACAAATGTCATACCTTGACATAAATGTAATTTTTCAATGGGCATGATGATTTGATAATCTTTGACTCTAAAGAGAGAGTTATTGATTGATAAGATTTTTATTTCACTTCTTCGATTGACGACTTGTTTATTTTGTGGAAATTCATGTTCACTGAGGATACACTACAAAAACACACTTTTGTCTATTTTAGATCTGACAATATCCAAAAACAATGATAAATTCGACTTTAACATTTTCCGAAAAAACACATTCACAGATTGCACAATACCTTTTGACTCTTTTAACCCGATTTCACAGAAATTGTCTGCATTTAGGTCAATGATACATAGGACTTTCACAATACCCCTTTCTGATCAAAACCTCCGTGAAATCGCAATCATTAAACAAATAGCAGTTAATAACAAAATACCTACCACTCTAGTTAACAACATAATAATGAAATATCAACAATGCAGTCATTGTTCACTGTGGTTCTGGCGTTGAATTTGGTCATTATTACGCCTTGGTCAAAGAAGAAACGGACTGGTTTAAGTTTGACGATAGTCAAACTATTTATTGGAGCCTCTGGAGACACTCTACATTTTGTTTTATAGGAGAGAGGACATTGTTAGATCAAGATCTTCAGATGGTGTGGTGCTGCAGGTTTTTTTATAGAAATATTTATCTAGTTTATATTGATTTTTTTATATTTGTATTTTGAAGTGAGGATCATGGCAGTAGTTTTACTCACATTCAATTTCAATTTATTAATTTTTTATATATTTGTCAACTTTTTGCAATATCACATTCATTTTCTGTACAGCAGCATCCAGGCTTATATCACTACAAGCTAATAGAGTATCGTCTGCAAACAGGTTGATAAATTCACAGTCGACATGTACATTAATATCATTTAAATATATAATGAATAGTAAGGGGCCCAAAATACTTCCCTGGGGTACTCCTTTATCGTTTAATGTTTCATTTAAAATTGTACCATTGATTCTTACTTTTTGTTTTCCGTCTTCAAGATAGTTATAAAACCATTCATACACTTTGCCCTCAGTTCTGTATATTTTCATTTTGCTGGGGATTATATTTCTGTCAATTGTTTCGAAAGCTCTCTTCAAATCTAAAAATACCGTTACTACAAACTTGTTGTTATCTAATTTGTTCATCAAATAGTTAAGTGACCTCTGTAATGCCGATTCACAAGAGTCCTTTTTTCGAAACCCTGACTGATTATCAAACAGAATCTCATTTTCATTCACAATCTTTAGCAATTGTTTTTGGGAAAGGAAGTTTTTGGCTTTCTACTACTCCATCTTGATTAGCATTAGCAATTGATTGTAAACAGCATACTCAAGTACATTTTCAGCAAGTTATATTGTTACGTTTTCCCCCTAGGTTTAACAATAATTGATCACATTGTTCAATCAAACTCAACTTTTTTTCACCACTACACTGACAATATGAAACATAAACTCTAACTAAACATCAGACAAATGCTCAAATGTCTATTGACTCATTAGTTCACTTCGTACTGCACTTTCCGAATTCGACTAGTCTCCCCAGGATCGTGGTGATGTTTATATATATCAATGGAAGTCTTTGGAATCCGGCGGAATAATTCTCGAAACGACGCAGCATCTAGAAGAATCGAGAGTCACAAGTGGAGTTGAGCACGATCTTGACCAAGTCGTAGTCGATTGTTGAAGACCGTCGGCGGCCGGCATTATTTCTTCCAGGAGATAATTTACAACACTACTCCCTCCCTTGATGTTGTTGGCCCCAAACAACATTCCAAGTAGGAACATCACGATCCATGTAAAGATTTAGTCGCTCTACATGGACGACCTTAGACTTGCTTCTAGGTGACAATTGGTTTCCGTACACCTGATCCGTTCATCTTTTTGATTACCAAGTATTGTCCTTGCCACGGTCTCTGCAATTTGGGGCACAAACCTTTCCGCTGTTGGGGTTGGGAGAGCCACTTGAAGCTCACCACATCTTGTGGCAAATTTGTGGACGATTTCCAGTCTATCCTTCAGGTCATTTACGTACTCTGAAATCGATGGACTGCCACATATTAAGTCTTTCAGAAGTTCTCGACCGGTTAACAACATGAATGATGTATTATAGCATGTCGCTTCAAGTTGAGAGCTGCGGTATACCAACAAAAAGAGAGGAACTAATTTATCCCAATCTCTTTGGTTTTCGGAGACCTAGTGTCAGAGGCACTTCTTTTCTGTTGTGGTCACAGGAAGTGGTCCCAGAATGTCAAGGGCGATTCTTGAAAGGGCATCCACTGAGGAACTGCTTCAACTTTCCCCTTAGCCTTGTCTTTGGACCCTTTATCAAAGAACAGTGCTTGCTGTTATTCTTATTCAATTGCAATCTAAGTTGGCCTTTTAATTATTTGTATGGTTGCAACACTGATTTTGTTACGATCTCTGTCATTTGTCACAATTGTAGTAGTAGTACCGCTCATGCTCCAATTCAACAATGTCTTTGCTGTCTTGTTTATTGACCTTTCAGCAAGCACTGCGTTTTGTAAACCAACTCTGCTTAATACTGGCACCACTACTCTATGTCTCGACGACAACTGATCCAATAGCACCGAAATGTCCTCCAGTGCGAACATCGCGGAGCTGTTTGAGTCAATTCGCAATACACGTCTTTGGAAGGATTATTCGGAATTTATGAGTCCTTCCATTCAGGCTTTCCCATTTCTGAGTATGTCATTTCGAATGCACATGGAGTCCCATTGGAGTCAGTATCCCTTTTCTTGTTGGCCAGGCTTGGAAGCCAAGACCCTTATAGGTTGCTACCCTCCGAGTCGGAGGGAATCCCAAGCAGCGAGAAGTAAGAGACCTCATCTCCCTATAAAGGCTGCCCATAAAGTGATCCCTGCCCGCTACCCCGTCACTTCTGGTTCTTCTCCTGGTAACTGAATATCCTTGTCCTCCTGTCGTTTACAAAATTTGTGTCCAGATAAAAGGCATGACCTTGAGTGGCTATCTGCGTTTCCGTGACTCTTTCGTTTTCGATGACAAATTTCAAAATAGTAAGTTTGTAACTTTTCAAGCTTTCCTGCTTTGTTCTTCTGGGCTTTTGAAGTTGAGCCCTCGAAGCGTTGAGTGGTCTGAACTAATCAAGAATTTACAGCAATAAAAAAATGAGTCGTAGTGATCCACCGCTTTAACCACTACGAGGAGCTTTTTCCCGTTGACGTAGTAATTCCTTTTGGATGTTCCCAGGGACTTACTGAAATAGCTTATGACCTCCTTCTTGCACCTGAGGGAGTATTGCTCCTACTCCATATTGATATGCATCTGCTTACTAGTATGAACTAAGACATGCCAGAATAGGGGTACTCATCAGACTTTTTAGGACCGTTTATGCTTACTGGCATCTTGTGATCAAACGAAAAAGGTTCTCTTTATTCAAACCATGCAGCAGTCTGTCAATTTTTCCAAAGTCTTTCATGAAAAGCCGGTAATAGCTACAGAGTCCAAGGAAACTTCTTATGACGAACTTGCTCTTTGGTGTTGGCCATTATTTCAACTCCTTTTGAGTACACAACATATTTTCCAGGTAAGTTCACTCAGCATCAATTCCATCAAGTATTCAAATGTTTCAGGTAGATTGCATAAATCAAACGGCATGAATTTGATCAGATTTAATTCATTTTCGGTGGAAATGATAGTATTCTCGTTATCCTCGGGGCGAATGGTCACCTGTCATTATCCGCTTTTTAGAGCTAATGTTGAGAACCATCTGCATTCAACCAAGAAGTTCAAGGCGTCATCTATTCTGGGAAGGGGCTAACTATCCTTTCTGGTAACATCATTGACTCTAATGCAATCTATGCAGAATTTCATCGATCATCTTTCTTAGTCACCAACACCACAAGTGATGACCAGGGGCTGCTCGCTTTTTCAATCACTCCTTCCTACAACAAGACTTCATCCATCGTCCTGTTTTGCGAAGGGCAATCTTTTTGGTGGTTGACGAATAGGCTTGGCATTATCAGTATTGATCGGGTATTGACCAATAATTGGGTCCATCAAAAACATGTCTTTCTATTCCTTTACGAATCGGGTGGCTTTGACTAGTCGATGAGTTCCTTCGCAAGTTGTTAAGCATGTTGCAGGGGGTCTTCTTCCTCAATTCTATCAATTTTCATGATCAGTGAGCAGGTGCCTATTATTTGCCTTGTCTTGAGTCACCATGTTGTTGTTATTAGGGTTGATAATACTTACTCTGATCTTACTTGGTCTGGCCACGAAAATTCCTACTTCAGAGCCGTTGGATGGCTCTATCAAAGCTGTGCCCAAACCACCGGGTCCAGCAATCTCAGCTTGAATCATTCACTCAGTGTTGGGAGAGACATTACACAATATTACCACCTTGGCGCTGCCATAAAAGCAGAATTTCTCCATTTCCAACATTTGGTTTCTTATGTACAGTGTGAATCCCTAGAGGGATATGATGCTCAGTCCCAAAATGAATTCGTCGACGATGTTGTCCACTAATATCTCAGTTTATATTTCACAATTTCCAATCCCCAGTCATACTTCAGTTTCTGGATGAATCATCATCCCCCCTGCTACCAATACCTAGCAAACATTGTCTGACTTTAGTTTTCTGAACCCCCAGTCTTTTCTCTCTACAGATCCTGAAAGTGAGCCGACATTCCCATATTAAATACTTCTCTCTGCCGCAGTTACTGTATTCAGGCCGCCCTCCTGCCCCGGATGCAGTTTCATTTGACAAATATTTTTTAGGGAATTTCTCTAGACCTGCCATGAATTGATCTATTCCTTCAAGCTCTGTGCTAGGCAGCGCACGTTAATCCTTAGTTCGAACAAGTTTTGACTTTCAAGGGTTGTCATTCGTAGGGAAGCGACAGCTGGTTAACGTAAAATCAGATTTCAACAGGTTTAACAAATATTCCTTCTCATTGACTGCCCTCACTAGTACTTTCGTTGCTGGTGCAAAACATTTTTAGCAGCTACATATTCTAGGGCATGAATAATGGCTTCATTTAGTTCTTTATAACGCACCATCCTCACAGACAGCTGCAGATTCATATAATAAACTTCAATGATACTGATTCAGTGGGTAAAACTATTGGGTGCTTCTAAATATGCATGTCTTACCAACCTTTCGACTTCATCCCCAAACTCCAGT
>NW_019295709.1:5807-17148 GCF_000500325.1 Leptinotarsa decemlineata
ATGCTGCTTCTGCAGATATGTATTTTTTGTTGTAGTTTTTGGATTGTAGGTTGGTTACTTCCACCCCAATTTGAAATCACCTCTAGATATACTAGATATACTAGATATACTAGAGATATATATATAACTGATGTTAAGATATACAACCTCCTGCTGCCGGTGAACTGTGCATCCGCAGCCGATGTCCTGGAATCCAAATGCAATGACGAAACAAGTGTGATGTCGTCAGCAAAGCTATATATTGGATCCTTGGTTTCTTCCAATGAATCGAACCAAACAGATTCAGCTATCGACCAGAAGGATCTGGACCCGTTGGGATTGGCAAGCAATTTATCCCTAATTATCTCATCATGAAGTTCTTTCCTTTTATTTATTCTTAGTTTGCAGTTGTTGCGAACATTAAGAAACCTAGTTCGGTTTTCGGCAGTGGGATTTTTGCGCCAATGCCGGTATAAGTATAAGTTGATGGATCATTAGAGCTGAAACAAACATCTAGCCAGGGGAAAATTTCAGAAATCTGTTTAAAATCTGTTTAAAATCTGTTTTTCCGTTAACCAGCTGTCGCACCCCTACGAACGACAACCCTCAGAAGTCTAAACTTGTGCGAGCTAAGGATTAACGAGGTCTTACCTTTTAACGTGTGATTCNACACGACATCAAATTCAAATTTTTAACAATATTTGAGAGCTAGATTACCAAAGGTCCGATCCTGATCATTCCAAAGAACTGTAGACAAAATCATTTCTGACGAGCGCAACTCAGGAAAAGTGGGAAAGATATAATAACGGATAATTTGAAAGATTTCAGAGTGATATCCAGAGGGTATCATGAGTTGAAACATCTACGTTGGTTGGACCTAGAAAGCTTTCTCTACAAAACAACAAATTATGATTGAAAAAATCCTCATAAAATCCGAATTATTATGTGCTTGTGATGCACTGTTTGGAACCTTTGGTGTAGTAATGAATATTACTAGAGTTTTTTCCCAACACCAAGCCGTTATTTCAACTCCTCGATACGTGTTTCGATCACCAAGTGATCATCTTCAAGAGGAAGATCACTTGGCGATCTTCTTCAAGAAGAAGATTAAAAGTAAATCTACATTAAATGTTGGTCTTATTTATTTATGCCTTATTTTCTAGTCAGGTAATTCTGATAACTAAAAATATTATTTCAACAAGCTATATAGTAAACTATTAGGTATTGGTCCACCATCATTATCCATAATATTATATTGGGACTCAATAACAACAGGCATCTAGATGCCTGTTGTTATTAATTTAATGAACTATAGTGTATGGAATGGGTTTATTGCAAATTATGATCTCAGTTCCATACACCAATACAGCAGGAATTTCACTTTTTTTTTAAATCGATTCGATGAACATGGACCACAAAAATGGCAGCATAGTTAAATGTGGACTAAAATATTGAACAAATCCATTTTTGTAAAAGTCACCTTCCAAAATCTAAAAAAAAAATTATAGAATAGATTGTGACAAGTTTCTATTCTCTTGAAAATCAACAAAACGAGAGTTCATTCAAGTATTTCAGCATCAATAAAAATCGGTCTTGTCTCCTTTTTTTCAGCTGCTGCCTCGATGAATAGCAACTCATTTGTATTCATTAGCAAAAAACAATTTCTGAAATAAGCGAAATCTCTCAATTATTGCCTCCAAAGTGAAATCCATAATTAAGTTTCGATATAAACGCAAAACACGCGAAGGCCTTGGAACAAAACAGTTCTAAAATTAAAATTTCTAAGTGCAAGCGTACCGAAACACTGCCAAATAATAATATAGTTATATTTTGTTGTAGGTATGGCCAAATTTTTTTAGCGATGTGTAATGTCATCTGTAATGTAAGGTCATTTTTCAATCTGAAAGGACTCTGAAATGGAGCTTATTTCACTTTAAGTGAATGAAATTACATCCGTTGAAACAAATCCAGCTAAAATACAGATAAGCAAATTCTCGGTGACCTTGAATAAAAAAGGAAATGGTTTCAACTTTATCTATTAGTACTTTCAAAAGCACTATACAAGTTGTTTCATAATAAGCACACTAATATTTAAAGACATTATTTTTGGGATCATTTTGAGGAAAAGTCTAAATTTTTCAACTGTAGGGTGCTGAACTTCAAGGAAAATATATCTATATCTGCTATGAACGTAGATATTTTGTGAAACGTAATATGATGCATCTTTTGTACGTCTGGAGGCATTTTTTTGCTGCACAACACTATTCTTCAGTCTTCATTCATCCAGGAAAGGAAAAAAATAAAAGATGGAACGGAAGACCAGAAAAAAGAGTGGAATGAAATCAAGAGAGGGAAAGAGATGGAATAGAAATTCAAAATAATAAATTAAACATGTTCCCAAAACAATCAGACATCATCAGCATGCAGAGAAGGAGTAAAATGAACATTTTAGATAAAATTTTAATATTTGTTTGGCAAAGCCTAAAGTGATGCCAATGACAGGTTGAGGTTCGATGAAGCTGCTTACAGCACCCTCCTTTGCAAGGGAGTCAGCAGCCCCTTTGCCTTAACTTAACTTACCTTAACTTAACTCGCCACTCCAACCCTGTAACGATATACCTGAATGAATTCCGCCAGCCGATTGCAGTTAAATCTGATTGGTCAGCGAAAGGAGGTTTAATTATTTCATCCAATAAATGCAAATTAACGTGGTGATCATGTGGCGATCACGTATCTATCATTTTTTGGGTTACTTTTTTTACCCAAGATGAGGGACTGCCAATGGAATCACCACTTTCACCACTCATAGCCAACATATATATGGAGTGGTTTGAAACTCTGGCCATAGAAGAAGCTCACAAGATACCTCGTGTCTGGTTGAGATACGTTGATGACATCTTCATAATATAGAACCATGGGAATATTGAACTGGACGCCTTCCTAAAACACATCAACAACGTTAGCCTTTCCATCACTTTCACAATGGAGAAAGAAGTCCACAACGAATTGCCATTTTTGGACGTTTGGTGAAGAGGACCGACACTAAGTGAAAAACATCTGTATACCGAAAACCCACTCATAAGGTACAGTATCTGAACCACGAATCCAACCACCATCATTCGGCTAATAGAGGAATCATCAAGACTCTATTTGACCGTGATTTCGGTCTCTGTAATACGAAGGAAGGTCTGGAGAAGAAACTAGACATCATCAAAAATGNCAATTTTATTGTATAATAGTTCGAATTGTCGTTTCTCTACAACTCTTCCTATACAGACACATCCCGCTTTGGCGGTTAATTGAATCACGCTGTACTTCTCATTCTACTCATTCCAATCCGCCCCTTTGAACGCGAAAACTCAAGTGCGGTTTGGGACATAGTTCCCAGCCCTTTGAGAGTTAACAGCCCTTTGAACGCTTCTGAATGTTTTGCGTCTATGACTTTCTGAGAGCATGTCATTACTTTATCAAGGATACGCTGGGTAATATATCCGTGATACGGATTGGCTC
The DNA here is from genome assembly GCF_000500325.1 of Leptinotarsa decemlineata. NCBI lineage: Eukaryota > Metazoa > Arthropoda > Insecta > Coleoptera > Chrysomelidae > Leptinotarsa > Leptinotarsa decemlineata. Next base: position 9,297 of record NW_019295709.1, read on the forward strand.
AAAGGATTCGATTAGAATCTGATTATTATTGCTGCAGTGATTTTATGTGACACAAAATTGAATTAATGGCAATGGATGGCAAGGTCTGGTGCAGCACAGTTCATTAGGTTTTTTCAGGATATGTCTCTCTTGATAATTCTTGACAATAGTTGAAAGGATGAAAAATATGAACAGTTTTTATTTCATCAGTTCGGACTTCCATTGTCTGATATAATATAAATTGATTTGAAATTCCTGTGTTCCTCTTTGTGGATGATTTCAGCTTGAGCCCACTTGATATTATGTTGATGAGCCCGAACATGCTCTGCTATTCCGGATTTGCTGGTTTCTCCTCGCTGTGTGTTTCTTGTGCTCAGCAATGCGAACTTTCAATGGCCTCTTAGTTTCACCGATGTATGATTCTCCACACTCGCAGGGTATCCGGTAAAGGCAAGTCTTGGAATCGCAGTCTGCGTTTGATGGCCAGGGTTTTCGTGAGGCTGCTGAGATCTGAAGCAGGTCCTGATGTTATACTTGGACCCAATCCTTCGTATCCTTTCCGATAATCCTCTGATGCAGGGAAGTAAAAGTACTGATTGTTGAGGTTTCTCTTTCTTGTGGAGCTCTTGCTGTCTTCTAGCTGAAGCCTGTTCTACCATCTCTCTGGAGTAACATTTCCGTTGAAGGTCATTTTTGATGATGTCTAGTTCCCTTTCCAGACATTCTTTTGTATTACAGAGCCCGAAGGCACGGTCTAGTAGAGTTCCGATGATTCCTCTCTTAGAAGTACAAGTACTGATTGTGGAGATTTCTCTTTCTTGTGGAGCCCTTGCTGTCTTTTAGCTGAAGCCTGTTCTACCATCACTCTGGAGTAACCATTCCGTTGAAGATCGTTTTTGATGATGCCTAGTTCCCTTTCTAGACCTTCCTTTGTATTACAGAGCCCGAAGGCACGGTCTAGTAGAGTCTTGATGATTCCTCTCTTAGTCGATTGATGGTTGTTGGATTTCTGGTTCAGATACTGTCCTGTGTGAGTGGGTTTTCGATATACAGATGTTTCCCATTTAGTATGGGTCCTCTTCATCAATACGTCTAAGAAAGGCAATTCGTTATGGACTTCCTTTTCCATTGTGAAAGTGATGGAAGGACTTACGTTATTGATGTGCTTCAGGAAAGTGTCTAGTTCTGCATTCCCACACCACGAAACATTGTCAACCATCTTCAAACAAATATGAACACTTTCTATTCAAATCAAGAAGTTTTGCAACCAGTTATTTTATGTATGACGTGTTGAATCATGCGGGAATAATAAAGGACATGCAGTTCAGGGAGCTTGAGCAGGTGCAGTGTCAGCGATTACATAGCCTTTTCTGAAAATAAAAGTTGATTTTTTTTCCAGATCTGCAACTTCTATTAGTGCAGCAGGAGTTCATGTAATATCTACTTGAAGATTGTCTTTGGTCTTCAGTTTTTCGTTCTCCACTGCTAATGAGCCGGGTCGCTAGTTTAATATAATCTATAATTTGAAGGAGAAAACATTGAATTTGTGACCCATTGTCCGTCCTCTCCTGATTCATCGCCAGAACACTATAAAAGTTTCCAAAATATCAGTTCGAGTGTGGCATGAATAAAATCAATATTGAAGTTGATTATTTTGAAAAAATGATAAAATAGTTGTAGCAAACTAGCAGCCCACCACAGGATGATCCACCCTCGACAGGAAACTACTCAAACAAGCCGTTAGACAAGAATATCTTCACATCAAAGATACTGACATAAACAGGAAATGCATCAGAAAAGATAAATGGACTACTAACTGAACAGAATATCAACATAGCATACCAGACTGATAACACCTTACGTAGATATATAGAAAAATAATAAATCCAACATCGACAGGGACAACGAATCTGTTGACTACGAACTAAAATGTGGCTCGTGCCAAAAAGTTTATATAGAAAGAACATCTAGAATCTCTAAAACAAGAATCTCCGAACACAAATAAGTTTCAAATTGAAGAAACGTATGCATACTATCTGTTGGAAACAACAGTACTACATACTACTACAAAGTACTACATGGAGAAAATAAAGGAAATTAATTTATGTTGACTCAGGTAGTTTGGTGTGCTAATACCTGTACCTTGATTAGGTAAATTCCGTGAAGCGTGTTCATGTTGACTCAGGTAGTCTGATGTGATAATAACTGTACCTGGAGTAGGCCCAAAGTGAGTGGGTCTATTCGGCTCTCCACCGCAACCCGCACGGGTTTATTGTGGCTCACACCTATTCACACTCGACCAAATGAACCCAGCTTCTTAACGAAGCCGATTAGTTTGTATGGTGAGTGAAAATACAGCTCTGCCGAACTCTAAAAACCTAATTTGGCTGTTTCATCATTTTCCAGATAGAGGCGACACACACTGTCTTCCGACACTCCGAGTCTCTGCATATGATGATTCAAATGACAGTGACATGTCTGTTAGACATCGTAGTTCATCCCTACTGTAGTCCAACACCTATTTGGTATCAAACTTCGAAGGGTGAATAAACGTCTTGGAGAGAGCTTGTCCTGGAAGATTCTGCCAGAAGTTCATAAATCTTCTTGCCATCCAGGTGTTTAATCTTTGTTTGGCAAAGCCTAAAGCGATGCCTATGACAAGTTCTGGTCCGATGAAGGTGCTTGCAGTATTTTCCTTTGCAAGGGAGTCAGCAGCCTCATTGCCTTTCAGGCCAGTATGGCCAAAAATCCAGACCACTGTACCTGGATTGGGTAAACTGTCAATAACATTCGTCGACCACTTTCTACCTGCCGTCATGCTGTTTGCTATTCTTGAACTTCTTAAAATGGGATTCCATATTCGGGATACCGTAGTCCACTGATACGCAAGGCAATAGAGATCCATAAACACAAGATGATCGTGCTTTTTTTGTTTCCAAACTGGAAACCCTTCAAAAGTATCGTTCTAGATTACCTTTCCCACAATTATCACCCATACCAGTTTCCCCAATTTCTCAGTGGAAAGTTTTTCATAAATAGTATTTTTTGAGTTTATTGCCAATAAAACTCCAACTAAATTTTTAAGCATCAATAAACTTCAAGATCAACAAATATATTCATTTACACTCATCCACCAAACATGCGCGAAAAATAAACAACGGCTTTAATCGTCGATTCCCCCATTTCGAGACCGTAAACTATTCACAGTGATTACTTCAGCTACATTCATTCAATCATTCAGTATAAATGTATTAGAATCTTCGCACGCCGCGGGTTTCAAGCGTGACCCGATTGTGTAATCAACTGAAATCTTATTATTTGCCACTCAGTTGACTCACACTTTGTCCTTTCCTTGGCAAATACGAGGAACGTTTAAAAAGAACGTATTTCAAGAATGATATTGTATTACTTTTTCCGAGGGAAATATCCAACTTCGATATGATATTGACTTGTTTCTGGGAAAGTATTCTGATATTTTAATATTTCCTGGTCTGAATCTCAAAATCCCAAATAAATGCGGAAATTTTCACTAAACTATATACAAAACTGAGACGCGTGTTTTACTATTCACTAGCGTTTCCAGACGGATTCATACTAATTGAATTCCATCTACTTGGTGCTTTGCATATATTGATAGCTTGAATTATATGACTTTTTCTACCAAATTACCGACTATCTCTGTATCTGTAGAGTAGGGAGGGTGAGTGTAAGCCAACAGTACTTAGGCCACATGTGACCCATTGTACATCCTCCCGAGGAGTTGTCCTCCTAGGTCATTGTCCATCCTGTCCTTTCCAGGAAGGTGGACAGGACACTGGACGACATCTCCTTTATATCGGCAGGTGTAGGCCAAGACTCGCCGAACACACACTCGCATAGGACATGCCTGACAGTCTCATCTTCCTGTTCACACATCCTGCATAGAGGTGTGACCACCAGCCCCAGATTATGGAGGTGTTTGCTTAGTTGACAGTGAACAGTCAGAAATCCTACTGTTAGGCGTAGATTTTTCCTGGTCATTGCCAAATATTTCTTCGGCGTCAGCTTCCCAGGGTCACCCAAGGTGATCCTGGCAAGATTACATCCTTTGGTTTCGTACCATATCTTTAAGGATTGAGCATGGGTGTAACACTTGACTAGTACCGCAATTGTCGAAGTCATCAGGCCGTAGGTGCCACTGGGTCCTGAAATTCTTAGTCCAGCCCCTTCCTTGGCTAAAAAGTCGGCAATGTGACTACCTTTACTTCTGTCGTGCCCCTTAACCCACCTCAGGATAATGTTATTATCTACCGAGGCTTTGGCTAAATCTTGGTGACACTCTAGTACTAGCCCTGAGGTTATACGATATCTGTTCAAGGCTAATATGGCTTGTCTGCTGTCAGTGCAGATTGTTATGTTTTTGCCAGAAGTTCCTTCCTTGGTTAATTCTTTTGTGGCGATTGAGATACCAGCCAGTTCTGTTTGGATCACGCTAGTATTTCTTCCCATTCCCCACTTAATTCTTAGGCTTAGTGATCTGGAGTACACTCCACATCCTGAGCCTTCTTTGGTTTTTGAGCTGTCTGTGTGAATTCGTATTGCATTTGTATCATCTGACTCTATGTTCTGCTTTATTTGTATGTTGTAGGGTTTATTAAACACAAACCTGGGTTGAATTCCATGACTGGTTGCCTGCAGCAGAGGTTGCGCAGTAAGCGCTTCCCGCCACAGGCCCAGCCTCAATTGACCCAATCCTACTTCGACATTCACATTGCCGTGCGCAATCGTACCATGGCAATCAACGCAACCTACTTAACGTACAGATCAAGAGGGGTCAGACCCGTGATTAATTCTACGTTCTACAAACTCCTACGTAAAGGATTCGACAGACTTCGTTGGTGAACTTAGGAACTATGAAGCCAGATATTCTGGTCAGCTTCCATGTTGTGCCCTTGTTTACCAGTGTCCCACTGGAAGACTCTCTGAGGAGGCTAGCCTACTTGTTTCTGACTGATATCGTCTCATGGGGAGTTTCTTTCAATGGAGGGAAAACTTCTATAAGCAACTAGATGGCGTGGCGATGGGAACTCTATTCATCCCAGTGTCTTGGATGATTTATCCATGGTTATGAAACGACGCAAGAATTCTGCTTCGTTGCTGTGAAACTTCGCTAAACTTTAAATTGAAACATCTGCACGACACTGTTTTTGCTCGAGTGTGAACAAACGCGGCACCCATCTTGTACATAGTTCTCTCATGTCCAAATTTTTAGAGGAAATACGATGTACCGCACTTTTTGAAATGCTAATTACTTCATGGAACGTTTTGAATTCAAAATAGCGGTAAAGACGGAACAATAGGTGAAAACAATTTTAAAATTGAGTAGTTTTTGAGTTTTTCCGTAACAAACAAATGAACAAACACATTTCTGCTTGAGAAAGAAAGGTTTCAGCTGTCCACTTCTCTATATTTATGCAAAAAAATGTGACATAAAGTCGTAATTTTGTTAGTGAATTTAGTGATTCATCTTGTTAGGAATCACATGTTGAAAAGTAAGACCTCGTTAGTCCTTAGCTCGCACAAGTTTATCAACTTCTGAGAGTTGTCGTTCGTACGGGAGCGACAGCTGATTAACGGAAAAACAGATTTTAAACAGATTTCAAACAGACATATCTTACAATGTTGTCCAGATTTGGTACTGAAAAGGTTATGCGGCAAGTGTCTTATGCCTAAACATCGGATGTCTATCAGTGAGGATGATAGTGTTCTATGTAAGTGAGATTTTACTTCTTTTATTCAATATATTGTGTAGCAATCCTGTGAGTGATATCTGATTCAATTCCATAACGAATGTTTGAAATACAAGCTGAATAGAGAAAAGTGTTTTTTGTATAAATCACTGTTCATATACAAGTATTTGTTCGAAAAGTATTTTTCTTTTGTGTAATTCAATGTTTACTCATATATGAAAGTAGCTGTTTCGATACGGCTTTTTTCCAGTTTGTGTCTGAAAGTTAGGTACTCCTTTGGATGATATTTGTATACTTTTTTGAAGATTCACACATTTTTTTGTATGAAGATGGTGAGGTAAAAGCCCAAAACCTCTCTTTCCCTACAATTTATAATATTAGTTTGTATAAATGATCAAAGTACTCTAACACTCGAACATTCATGTTTTCAATTGAAATTATCTATTCTTAGCCCTAGCACCAAAAATGAGTTATAATGACATATTCTCAAAACTATGCACAACAATAACTATTTCATTAAATCTGCCTTCGACTGAATCCACGTTATCATGTCATGGGTTTTATTACTTCTCCCAGTTATTTCGGAATTTTGTGGCAAAGTTAATTCCAGAAGATGAACTCCAGCAGTTCTGCGAATTAATTATTTCTCGGCAGACAGCCAGGGATGACAGAGTGGCATTCGGGGTGGAGTTTACAACACTTATTGAAACTTTCTCCAAAGTATGGAATGAATTCGGCAAGTCAACGCCCTGAATGTTGATTTTGAATGTTTTTCGTCGCACAGAAAAGCATCAGCTTATGAATGTGTTTTTCACTTTTCGTTTTAATTTTTTACAAGCCTCTCGTCAAGTTTTATGATCTCAGTATTGTAGAAACAGAAGTCTTTATAGAAACTATTACAATTACCAATTACCAAAATAATCATATCTGGAGTTCCACAGGGCTCCCACTTAGGACCTTTGCTATTTACCTATAATTTTCATAAACTCTCTTTTATCATTTCTTCTAGTACCGATTACAATTTTGGTGGTAATTTTGAGACGATTTGGAAGTTACTTCTTTCACAATAGGCTTGTTTCATGATTCTTGGTTTATAGTTCACTTGAGAGGAATTTTAAATTGAAAAACATTGCACTTTGTTTCATCTCTCTAAATACCGTAGTTTTCCCGTAATTAATTATAAAAACGATTCCTACATACATACCTCTTTCTAATATAGCTACTAAATTCAAGCGTTTTAGGCTCGCTTGGGTAATCTGTTGAATCTTCCAAAACTTGAGAGGAAGTTTGAATGAGGTTCAGTATAGACAGAATTGATCGTACTCGAACTCATCCAACGAAAGCTTCTGAGGTAGTAATACCATTAATCATATGATAAAATTTAATCAACTTCGTTTCATAATTTCAGTAACAGTATTAACTCCAGATAATACTTTCTGTGGAGAATACTTGAAGTTGAAATAAAAAACTGTGTAATCAAATTCAATATTTTTGTTCCCCTTTCATTTATAGTCACTTTTTAAATGATTTCTATAAAGTCTTGGAAGAGTAGAAGGATTGTAGTTCTTCCTTTTCAATACTTTCACCTATTTTTTTTCTCATAATTTTATCCTTTGGGAACCTAAACTCATTTTATGAAATAAGTCACGTATAAACCAATGCGCTTTCTGTTTTCTTGTGCCTTTCCGCACAATTGAAATCAGCACAAGAATGCACCATATTAATATTCCCTGTCCCTTAAATTCTTTGAATCCTATTTGCACAATAGATCACAGTGTGTATCATTACATGGGATTAAATCGAATGTGAAATCTGTCAAACATGGTGTGCCCCAGGGTTCTGTACTGGGACCAATCTTGTTTATAAATGAGCTATACTACCACATACTTCCTAAACAATGTTTTCTTTTTGCGGATGATACCACTTTGGTGGACTGTCACGGTAGTGTTAATGATTTGAGTGTTTCTGCCAACTAACGCCACCATGAAGTCTGCAAATAACTGGTTTGTTTCAAATAGACTTCTCCTTAATGAGGCTGAAAATCAAAACCTTATAATTTCCACAAATACGTATTTAACCTCGGGTAAAAGTGTTAAGCTACTGGGGGTTCATATAGACGACAGATTGAACTGGTCATGTCATGT
>NW_019295710.1:0-15928 GCF_000500325.1 Leptinotarsa decemlineata
AAATCGTCGTGAATTTCAGAAGTCGTCCAAATTGTCATGAGATAAAAAAAATTTATCTGGCAATACTGTCCGGTGCTTTAAACTTCAAATCGAAAGCAGCTGTAATTTATAGGTTAGAAGAACGTCATTGAAATAAAATTAAATAGAATTGAAATTTCAAAGATGTCTGGTTCACTAACTGGACTAATTAGCCATACACGAAAGGTACAGAGCTTATATAAGCGAGCCGTGAGATCTTTAGAAGATTGGTACGACAGAAGGTGATCTATATTTTGATTTTGATTACACTCCAGATTATGTAATGGTTTTTATTTCAGAGAAGTCTTTAGGTATCATGCAGTTTTGATGAGAAAAAGATTTGATGACAATAAAAATATAACTGACACCAGAATTGCAAAAGAACTTATAGCAAAGGGAGAGGAAGAACTGTTTAAAAATGAACATTGGCACCCACGGAAATGTAAGACCATCACTAAATGAATCTCATTCATCGAATTGTATAGTGTTTGATTTTCAATCATGCCAGTCCAGACATGAGGTTTTTTCATTTCAACAGATATTTCAATATAATTTGTCAGAAATAGCCGAGAATCTTGATGAAAATATTGTTTCAGATAACATTTTCTAGTTATTACTTACTGAGGTGATCTTTTTCAGTCAAACCTTCTTTCGGACATTTCATAATAGGAGTATAAATAAATGCAAAGTTTTCAAAAAAAATAGTTAAACAACTTTTATCTTCGGCTCAAATCCAGGCGTCACAATTTTAACACTAGAAGCTTATTCCTTATTATCGTTGGCAGTATTGGTGACAGTTTGGAAAAGAAAATAATTTTGATAGATTTTCAATAATTTGTCTAAAACGGACAGTACTCAGTTGGGTCGAGAAGTGCATTCTCATGCATCATCCATAAAATACCTATGTAATAAGTAACATCTAGCTTATCTTTCTTTGACAAAACAGGTATTGCTTTTCACTAATTATATAAATGAAATGAGTACAATAATAGAAAATGGTACTTACATTATTGGGGCTATTTTTATTCAAGGAGATGTGTCAATTGTCGAATTTTTTACGAGGTTGTTTACTTTACGTACACCTCCAACCACTCCACTCAGTTCTCCAAAAAAAATTATTGCTGACTTTTGAATATGGACAATAATCGACTTGGTTTACTGCATTCCAAAATTATTGATTGAATATCAAACAAAGTATGAAGCAAGACAATAAAGTAGGTTTTGATGTACTGAGTGATTTGATTTTGAAAACATATGATGAGATTGATATATTAGATTTTCAGACCAATTGATAATGTATTACTATTCTGACAGTTTACATTGCTCACATGTAGTTTATGGATTCATTTTATTATACTAAACAAATAATAGACTGTGGATATTTCACGTTTCATTGCAAGACAATATTATACTGTAATTATAAATTTCAACTTTAGAATAGTAATGGCTTTGTCTAATGTTCCACAGACTGGAATATTTGATTTACCAGATATCGTAGTTGAAAAATGGAAAATAATATACGAGGTCTGTTAAAAAAATTAGGTGAATGTTCAAATTTCTCAATTAGCGATTTTTTATGTTGGTACACTGGTCTCGAACGTATGTTCACAGTTTCAGCATATTGAATTTGTTGGTGAGAGGCATAAAAGTTAGAAGTGTTTTGTGTTCGGCAATTTTCTGCTATCGAAAAAATGGATCAAATAATTTGCATAAAATTTTGTGTAAAAAATGGAATTAGATGCTCAAAAACATTTCAAATGTTGACAGTGGCATNAGCCCAGGAGAGCTAAGATCAAAAAAAGCATGCCAAATTCGATCAAATGTCGAAGTTTTGCTCAATGTTTTCTTCGAATACCGTGGTGTAGTGCATTATCAATTTATTATGCGCCGATTGCGAGAAGCAATACGAAGAAAACTTCCGGTATTATGGAAATGTACCTATATGTACGATAATGTACCTGTTCAGTCGTCATTGCCTGTTCGAAAATTTTTTACCAAAAACAACACCAAAATCATGCCTCAGCCACTGTATTCACCATATTTGCCGCCTGCGACTTTTTCCTGTAACCAAGATTGAAGAGACCAATGAAAAGACAGCGTTTTGCCACGATTGAGATCGCAGAGAGCTCAAGGATATACCAAAAAGAACATATCAATCCTACTTGGAGGATTGGAAAAAACGCTGTCACAAGTGTATTATATCTGAGGGTTACTACTTTGAAGGGGACAAATAGAAAATAATCAATAAACAAGTATTTTTTGAGGAAAATTAAAATTGACCTTATTTTTTTCAACAGACATCATATGTTCTCAAAAAATAATCAATAAAGTGTTGACGTATTTTATGAAAATGACCCAAAATCGTAACATGGCAGTAACCCCATATTGTTTCATTTTAATTAATTTGTCTACTCATATTGAATGCACAAATTGATGACACACATGTATCCTGTTGTCAACCAACTGTATTTTCAAGAATTTTTCATTAAATTGAGAGCTGTTTCTTTACTGATTCCAACAATCTTGTTTTCAGTACTATATAGTTTGTATCAGTCCTTTGATGGATTTGTTCTAGTGAATAGAATATAATGTAACCCAAGTACATCTTCATTTAACTCAAATATATTTAGAGTGTACACTAATTTTTCCCCTTTGTTCCAAATATTTACCCAACCTCACCTATATCATATTGATATATTATATTCAGGAGATTTCACCAAATGAATATTTCAAAATACTTTGCCTTTATGAATTTTACCTTTAAAAAAGAGGATTTTCATCTTAGAAAATATTGATTAGAATGAAATATCTTACTTTGCTTATATATACTTTAATTTTATTCTGATACTACTTCAAAAAATTGAATCAGATAATTTTATTTATTTTTAATTTTACTTATATTTTCAATGCATTCCTTTCAGTCCCTGAGTCTCCTGGGGGTGTGGCTTTTGGAAGGGTAGTTACCCCTCCAGACTGGGTAGTAGACTACTGGCACCCTCTAGAAAAAGCTCAATATCCTGAGTATTTCGCTCGACGAGAGGAAAGAAAGAAGGAATATGTGAAATTGTGGGAGCAGAAATATGGAAAATCTTCATCATTCAATCCTCCACACTGAACTCTCACATATACCTACAAGTGAAACATATTGTATAGGAAATCCCTTGGTAGTTCAAACACATTAAATATTTGATTAACGGAAGTAGCAATTTTTATGTTCACTTTTTCTGTCTTTGAACTCTGATATTGTTACAGATGTGCTTAGTTGCATTTTTGAAATAACGTATTTCTCCTTAACTAGTCAGTCAAGACTACCCATCGCTTTATATATATATATACTCAATGAGATGAATGTGCCTGTTTTTTTAATGCTTAATAACAAATTAAATCTTGGTGGAATATTTGTCACTGCTGGACGTAAGACCTAACATTTTTTAGCGATGAACGATATTGGGATTTATTATGTGTTGAAGCTGATAAAGTAACTTCACATAAATATGTGTTGTTGAATGGCAGAAGAACATTTAACGCCATATCAGCGATTGTTGGGAATTCAGTTCTAGTTCCGATCCAGAATTCAGTCAAGGGATTTTTTGGTGATTGTAGTTTTAAGTTTGAGCAGATGGTCAGTCTCATTTAAGCCAATCCAAAACGGCTTTTGAATCCAAGCTTCCCTTTTGAAACCAATATTTAACTTTAAATATGTACAGAACTGTGTTTCTAACGGTTATTAAATTGTCGACACTGGAAAACATTTCAAACGCTTTTTTTTACCCCACTTTTCCAAATATCGATCTTTTTAATAATAAAACTTTCAATTTTATCATTCGAAGTAAATATATCGCAATTTTTCCTTGAAGAGACAGGTTGAGAAATTGTTTAATTTCACAAAGATATCTGATGAATAACACACCTTGGATAGACATTAGTCATTTAAAAAAAAAGCAGCAAGTTTACATTTTCGTTTGGTTAAAAAATTTCGATTTCGCCTTTAATAACAATCTACTTAAACTTTGACCTCTTGACAACCATCGTACTTCTGCATGTAATAATAAAGTTGTGTAGTTGGAATTCGTATCCTCACAGAGATTTGAAAATAAACGGCTGTTAAGGGTATGGCTCTTAATAAAATTTATAATCTTAACAGCATCCTGAAGCGCATCGTTCAATTCTGGTGCTATTTTTTTTGCTGCAAAGGCATCTCGGTGAATAAGGCAGTAAGTGAAAGTTATATGATCATAATGAGCAGCATGAAAAAATGATTTAAAACCAATATTTTTGTCCTTCATCGCTCTTGCACCATATGTCCATATTCCATAGCAATTTTTCCATTCTGCGAGTGTGACTCTGCACGAATACACATCTAGATGTTATAAAATCGTGTATTTAAATATTTGACATTCAAATCTCTCGTGACCCCATTTGAGGTTGCGACCCATGTTTTAAGAAGGCCTGATATCTAAGGCATTTGACTGTATAAACTTTGATATACTTGAAATGATGTTAGAAACCTGTGGGGTACGAGGTATCCCCCTAAAGTGCTTTAAATCTTACCTTCGAGGAAAGAAAGATCACAATCAAGAACGTGAGAACAGGTAACTATGTACAGTGGTGTTCCTCAGGGCTGCGCTTACTGACAAAAATTAAACGATCGTAGTATTCGCAGCTGGTTGCTTTCCAGATCTTATGAATGTCTCCAGTGAAATGATGAGAGATGTTAGGAACTGGTTTACAAATACTAGGCTAGTACTTAACCCTGAGAAATCACTTGAAACCCATGATTACATTGAGTTATGCCAATAAAGATTACCAGTTGCTTCACATATTAAATCCCTTGGAATTTTCAAAATTGAGACATTTACATGCGAAAACAACATCGATTTCAAGAAGCTGAATCAGGACTGTTATAGTTTGATGATATTGATCAAGTATTGTAACTTCAATATATCTAGAACCTTCTACTTTGCTAATTTTCATGCTGGGACACGTTACTGTATTATTCTTTAGAGGGGGGGTAGTGAGTGTGTGAGTGTTTTCAAGATACAAAAAAGCAATAAGTAAAATGAACAAAAAAATTTGATGTTATATGCCAAGTATACCTCGATTGATTTGGAAAAAGTGGATACAATATACGTGGGCTGTTCAAAAAATAAGGTGAATGTTTAAATTTCGCGGGCTACGTACATTTGATTGGCGGTTTTTTTATTATTTTTTTATGTTGGTACACTCGTCTCGAATATAAGTTCAGTTTCAGCTGTTTAGCATGTTCAGTTTGTTTGATGCATAAAAGTTGAAAGTATGCGTGTGTGCATATGCTATCGAAAAAATGGATCAAAGAATTTGCATCAAATTTTGTGTGAAAAATGGTATGCAGTGCTCAAAAATACTTGAGATGTTGACAGTGGCATACGGTGATTGTACTCTGAGTCAGAAAAATGTTTACGAGTCGTACAAGCTTTCCACAAAAGGTCGAGAAGATGTGAAAGACGACGCACGCCCCAGCACAACAACCGATGACAATGTTGAGAAAGTGAAGATAATTGTTATGGGGAATATGAATAACTACCAGAATGCATATCAAACCGGCAAATCGACAGATTCAGCAATAAACAATCTTGTAGATAAATTTTCCCAATCCCTTGACAACAAGAATATTGCGATTGCGTATTTATCTATATTGAAGGAGCATTTGACAATACACTACATAAATCTATAGGATCAACACTGGCTGAAAAAGGCATAGAATCGACCATAACTTGATGGATTTATGCCATGCTGGTAAACAGAACTACAACTACGACTCTTCAAGACGAGGCCATTAGATTCAGGGTCACCAGGGGCTGCCCTCAAGGTGGGGTACTATCTTCCCTACTGTGATCGCTCTTGATGAATGGTCTGCTTGATGCCTTCGTTAGAAGAGAAGTAGATCTGCAAGCTTATGCACTTATGCACTTTCCCTCAATGATGAGGTTATTCCATTTGGAACGGAGGCGAAATATCTTGGTATTGTCTTTGATAAAAAACTCATCTGGAACGCTCATTTGGAAAAAGTTTTACACAAATCCAGACTGTCCCCATGGAGATGTCGAAAGATTTGTGGTAAAACTTGGGGTTTAGGTCCCAAACAAATCCATTGGATATAAGTGATGATTGTCAGACCAATGATCACTTATGGGGCAATTGCCTGGTGGTCGAAGGCTTTACAGAAAGCGGCTCCAGCGAAGCTCTCTGGGTTTACAGAGACAGGCTTGTCTGACTATCTGTGGTGCTATTAGTACCACACCGTCAGCGGCCGAGCAGATCCTTATAGAACCACCTCCTCTCCACATTTTTCTGGGGAAAAAGTACAACAGACTGCTGGTTGACACTGGAAGTCACAGCATTTTGGGAATGACTTCTGACTTTATGCCTCCAACTATCAATTACGAACTGCCTTATAAAGTACAGTTCCCGAGTAGAGAGGACTGGATCCTCCGGGAGAAGGAAATTTTGAAAGCAGATACTTGTTGGTTGACAGATGGATCAAAAACGCCTTCGGGCTCTGGTGCAGGTGTTTTCAGTTGCAGACCCAGGACAGATATGTCAACCTGCCTAGGTACCTATGCGACTGTATTTCAAGCGAAAATCTATGCTATTGAATTGTGTCTGGAGAGATTGGTAGAATCCAAACTCACACACAAGTCATTGCATAGGAAGCTCTTGCCTAGCTCCTACCAAGCAACGTCTAAGTTGGTACCAAATTGCCAAAAACGACTCTCATCAATAGGAAGACTTAACAAATTGCCTCTGGTCTGGATTACTGGCCTGAAGGAAATGAGGCTGCTAACTCCCTTTTGCTGCAAGTAGCTTCATCGGACCAGAATCTGTCATTGGCATTGCTTTAGGTTTTGCCAAACAAACACTGAACACCTGGATGGCAAATCTTCCAGGATGTCTAACAGGCCTCCTTACAGATCACTGTCGTCTGAATCATCATATGTAGAGATTTTGACTGTCGGAAGGCAGTGTGCGTTGTCGCCTCTGTTTGGAAAATGATGAAACAGCAGAGCATATACTTTGTGCCTGCCCCGCTGCGGACCGAATCAGGTTTTTAGAGTTTGGTAGAACCACACATCTACCATATGACCTGAAATATCACTCACCACACAAACTAATCGGCTTCGTCAAGAAGCTGGGTTTATTTTGTCGAGTTTGAATAGGTGTGAGCCACAATAAAACCGTGTGGGTTGCGGTGGACGGTCGAATAGGTCTTTTCATTTTTGATCTAACCCAACCTATGGGGAATCGTCGAATCAGTTTTAGAGAAGTTACTGATGGGATGCCGTCATATAGGTTGGCTAATGCCATACAATTGTTTCGGAAAGCATGGGCATGTAGCGTGTGGCAGCGAAGTTCGTTCCAAAATCGTTGAATTTTGACCAAAAAACAAAACGTCGCATGAGTATCGCTCAGGAACTATTGAATGACGTCAGCGGCGATCCAAATTTGCTTGAAACGACTATAACTGGTGACAAATCATAGGTATATGTGGTTATAACATCGAAACCGAAGTCCAATTGTTCCAATGGAAAATCCCAGGAGAGCCAAAGACTCCCAAGAGTCTCACTGTTTTCTTCGATTACCGTGACGTTGTGCATTAGGAGTTCTTACCACATGGTCGTACGGTTAATAAGGACTATTAATGAATTGATGGATTTGTTATTACAGTTTCGTCCTACGCGAGTTCATTTTATTATTGTGTTAGTGTTGAAATGTCCTGAAGAAATTAGTACATACTTCAGGAAACCCACTGATCTTCACGAAGTTACTTTCAGAACTGAATTCGAGGTTTCGAGAAATTTTTTCCTCAGATAGGTTTTTCCACTGCTTTGCTTATGAAAAAATGTCAAAGATTTTATAGATCACGAGGCATTTGGTAGCAACTTGCTATAATTCAATAATCAAAACTTCGTCCTCTGATTTCTTATTTGAACGGGTATGCGAGTTTCGTAATATACTCGTATACGTATAACATTGAGCCAGTGTTTCGACTTGTCCTTATAACCAGACACTGCATTTTAGCGCTGGTGAAGAACTGTCCTTTTCATTTTCGTTATAACATGTATTTTTTTCAAATAATCGGGTTTTCTGGATTCTAGTTAAGATTCTCCCTAAAAATAATTAGAAAAGTCATTCGGAGTGTGTGACGTTTCTTTAATCATGAATGTTTCAATTTTCGATCAACGGGATCCTATAAAAGATAGTGGAGTATTTTACATTTTTATCCCATATTATTTGGTGACGTGCGAGTCAAATTAAATGTGGCAGGTATAGAGTAAAAATCATCGTTAGGTATGCATTGGCTATAAGGACAAAGGTAGTATCACGAATTCTCAGCAACGACTTCGATTTTAAAAATTTGGTTTATCACATTGAATTTCGTGACAGACCATTTTAAACAAATAGTAACAATATTTTTTTATTAACCTAAAACGTCAGGTTTTCAACTTCAAGACTGACTAAATTCAATACAATCTTTGAATCCCTATTTTTCTCCTTGGGGTGGAAATTCCTGATTCCCTTTCTTGATACTTATTTTCGCTATACTAAGAACCTACCTGCATATTTTAATATTCTAGGTTCAGTAACTTCAGCTAGTTATTTAAATTTTTACTTTAAAAATATAGTAACTAAAAAAATATGCCAACTGCACCCTTTACCCCCACACATCGTCCCCCGTCATCTTACAGTAGACGCGACATATAATGGCTTACTGGGTTGCGTCAAGTTAATCTTATCGTGATAACTTTTCCAAATTACTTAGTGTAAAAGACAAAGTTTATCTATAATGAATACTTGAAACGACAATTGTATCAATTTTTATAAGATTTCAACAGATATTCTGAAACGTACATTGTAAAATAAAGTATTCATTTTAATTGAATTTATGGCTCGGTATTTTGTATACAGTGGATACCATATAAGAGGTAGATATATGCTATCACGGACTTTCATTTGGAACTATTCAAGATAAACAATCTTACGGTACATTATTTTCATGTAATTTCAATGGTATAGGCAGCGCACGCCAAGATAGCTCTCAGGGAGCAAGAATTCTTTGGACTTACTTAATACTCATCGTTATATTATGACCAAAATTACACAAAACCTTTGTAAATTGTAGCCTATATGTTATTCTGATGTATAAGCTGTATTTATGTAAAGTGTCATCTGAATCCGTTCAGTTGTTCAGACGTGAAAGAGCCACAAACATACATACATACATTTATCCTCACAAACTTTCACATTTATAATAGTATAGATTTCCAAATTCGAGTATTGCTACAAGTATATTACTTGATATTATACAATTTGGTATTTGGTTATCTCCTTTCAGACAATTACATTATTCTGGTCAATATTCGAAAAACAATTGCTACTCCTTAATAGAAAAATTAGAAAGTAATACAATTTTTCAAGGGTGGTACAAAGCAATAAAATATATGGCAACATTGTTTCGTATTTATTACATTGACACAAGGTAGAAATTAACAAAGAGTATTAATGTCTTTGACATTACATTATTCATACAAAATTGACATTTGGCTTTGATGACTGGTGTTTTGTATTTTATAATTTTGACAGACTTCAGACTTGACATTCCGAGTTTATTGTAAAGGTTAAAACACATTTATTCTTTGCTTTGTTTCTACACTTTTCTCATTAATCATGTCGCAAAACAGAGAAGAAATTCTAGCGGATTTTCAGGTAATTTGAACAATTTTTCAGAAAAACTATTACTTGGTATCTAACAAACTTTTGATAAGTTTGTTTTCCAATATTTTTCTATATTTTTTTCAATGTTTACAGGCTTGCACTGGTATTGAAGATCTTGCAGAAGCTATGTTTCACCTGAATGAAACCAATTGGGACTTGTTGGTAAGTATTGAGACTTGTTTTCATATTTGATATTCATCAAGATTATTTCTTAGCGGGCTGTTAGTAGAGTCTTGCCTCCTGATACACAAAGTTACCAACGGAATGCTGAGCCCGATGTTATGGTTGTAGAAGATGATTCTGGAACAGATATGGTGGAAGAAACAAACAAAATGGATCAGTCAACATCAACAAGAAGGCCACCTGTCTTGGATAATAATATGCCTTCGACATCGGCTGGTAATGGAAGTGTCAAGATATATAAATTCAATATCCAGTACTGTGATAGGGTGGTCAAACTTGAACTTCCCGAAACCGGAACAATTAGTAAGTGTTATACAATAGCCATGTTTTATTTTCAGCAATATTTTGATATGTATTCAAACAATGAAAAGTGCTCATGTACATACCTGTACATGTGCTCATAAAATACCTGATATATTTCTTTACTGTCAAACTATGACTAATAAACACTTCTTTTTCAATTCCAAATATTCATTAAGAATAGAGTGAATTATTACTATGCACATTGTAAAAATACTTGGCTTTTATGTGTACCTACAAAACTTTTTCATGTGGTCCCATATTCTCATTGTAAACTTAGGTAAAATCTTATATTTATTTCTTAATATCTAAAATATTCTTACTGGATGAAGTTATATGCAACAGAAATGAATAGTGTGTAAAGCTTGATTTTGTCATTTCAAGTAGTTCCTATTGTTTCAAAGCACTATTGGGTTCGAAGGGAAACAAAATCTTGAAACTTTTCCAAAATTAAACCTATTTTTGTTATTGTCATCTCTATAGGATGAAAGTGTTCAGAAAAATTTTATTGGATATTGATGACTTATTTGAGTAATGTGCATATTTTGTAAAATTTTGTCAATTTCTTGATAGTAAGTGTCTCTTCAAAAGAATCCGAAATGTTTATAATTCAAGTACTCAGTTTCATTCATAAGGTTGTAAAAAGTTGTTTCATGAACAGAAACTGTCGAATTATTTCAAAATGGTGACAGACATACATCATTTTTGGGGCAATATTAAAGATTTCCACCATTATGTTGAAGTGGGAAACAAATAAAAACACATCAGTATAAACTTTTTAAAGGGATGTGTAAATAGATCGTGCATGAATGTACATCTTGCATGTACATCTTCATAAAAGGTTTTTATTGATATATTCAATTTTATCTTCCCACTTTCTATATAGTGATTGAGAAGTAGAAAGTTGAAAGCCTTTTTTTTTAAATCTTTATTAAAGTCTCTTCATTTGTGAAGTATATATTTCATATTTTCTGTTCTATTTGATACAAAAGTATTCATATTGTATGTATTAATGACACTGTGTGAAAGTTGAAATTCTTAACATTTTTCTTTTCTGTCCAAAAATGTGTGAAAAGAAAAATTCATTTTTTGGCTGTTCATTTTATTTTTTCATGAAAAAAATACTTAACGTGAATAACGTACTTCCCAAGAAAATTGCTCAATGTTTGTAATTTTTCGTTTTCTTTCAAGATGGCTCGAACAATCACCCTTATAACACTTTTTTCCAATCTAAACCACTCTAGTGAAAGGGAACTGAACATTTTTTTCAATGTTTTTCAATTGTCAATAATCAAGGGGTTCAGGGAGACAGTTTTGATACTTTTTGTTTCTCAGTTTCTGTAAACTTTTATTCACTTCCAAAATGACACATCTGTACTAAATATCTTACATGCATCAAGCCACTTTGTTTTGTGTAATACATGTGAAACCACTCCACATATTGAGAATATTATTCTGGCAAATTGCTCATTTGATCAAAATTCAGCATTCTTAAACTATTATTATTATTGTTATTGTTCAGTGGAAATGTACAAAATGTTCCATATGTGCCACAAAAAAGAAAGTTTCATTCACATGAAAAGGTGGAGTAGATTGGGAAAAATAGAGATTATCCAAATCTAATAGGCCAATAACATAGGTAGGTATGATTCATTTCATCTGAAAGAAGTGTTGGGAACATAATCTTTTGCAATCAATCATTCAAATAACTCCACAATTGAGTAAAATTGAATAATCCTCCTTTGTTAAATTTATTTCTTAAATCTTTTGGAATACTTAGAAATCCATATATTCAAGATTTGGAAACAATAACTCTATGATCCAATTAAATTGAATGATCCTCCTTTGTTAAATTTATTTCCTAATGTTGAAACTGGTAATTAGTTGGATATTGCAATATTGATATGTAAATTCATGTAGTTTCATTTCCATTTTCAAGTAAATGACTGTTTCTATAAGGTCAAATTATCAATCACTAAGCCCATAGTTAAAGTCACTATAATTCTAATTAGTATAAAGTTAGCCATAATTTTTCATTCACAGTTTTTATGAGACACAGGCTGGCGACGTTGGGACAAAGGAGAAAATGTGAACAGTGTTGCCAAATTTTTCATGAACCCGAGGCTAATAATAATTTTATTAGTCTTTAGAAATACACAGTTTTTAGACACGTCAATATAATTTCTAAAATAAATTTGAGAGGATAATATTCAACAATACAGTTTCTACAAAAATGCTTGTAGATACATTAGAATTACAAAAAAATACAAGTTAATAAGAGAACATTCCAATCCTATAAAAATTGACTAAAATGTAAGCCATGAGTATTTTACAAATTATAAATCACATAGCTAACATATTATATATATTCAAAGTTGAGTATGTGACCACAATAGTGTCTCTTTCTACTTGAATAACTTCAAAAAATTGATCAATTTCATATAATGGATGTTTGGTTAATATTTTCTTCAAGTGTTTAAATCTTCTGAATGACAAGTTACAAAATTCGACAGATAAGGCATTGTAAAAATTTGAAATCTGTAAAATCTGAAAATAATTTTAAATTACCATTGCCTTCTTCATCCCTAGTAAAGGACTCCATTTTCTATAACGGTGTTAAAATGTAATATAAGGATCAGTCAATATCATTTTGAACAATCTAAACAAATTCTGGAAAACCACAAAGGAGACCCTGTGCATGGTTATTACTGTTTTATTCACAATATTCACATTACAAACTCTACATTTTCTACTTTCCAGTAGGAAAAGATACTACTTTGTCTTACTTCTTCACCAGAAACTGAATTAAACAAAATAAGTAACCTATCAACCAAGATACATACATTTGTCAAACAATATTTGTAATATATTGATCTGTATTGTATTGATTTCTTATGAATAAACTTTTGATTTTAATATTTCATCTACCTGAAGGAGATTATTATCCAATTCACCTATAGAATTAAAGGCCTTTTGTATATACAGGTAAAAATAGTATAATTGGTACATATCTGGGTTTGAAATTAAAATCATTATTATATCTAATCCTTAATTCAAAAATTATGCTTGATTTATACATGAAAATACAAATCAAACTTTGATTTTTATTGATAGGATTGAAAATAATCATCATCCAATAAATGATTTTGTTTTACATAAATAATAATAACGATTAAATTGGGATCGAAAAATGAAATTCATCTTTTATACACAAATTAATTAATATGTATGTCCCTGATAAAATCACTAATCAAACACATTTTTGGTGGTTTTGCCCATTCATATGTATATTCTTGAAGGAATTTCTTGTTACAAAAGATTATATTAATTTTGTTTCGGTGTTGGGAAATCAGTTCCACAATGAAGACATTCCCCAAATCAACAAGTTCCTCAGAAGCGTAATTTTTGTGCTAACTGCGTTGGTGATGCTTGACTGAATAAGGTTCACTTCATACTATCATAAAAAGATGATGACATTTTACTTACGAGTTTATATTGTCAGATGTTTGCCTCTGAAATGATGATTTCTTTTTCATTTCACATATTTGTAGGAGAAAGGTGATATATCCAACTACAAGTTATGACCAAACCAAAAAGAATTTTAATTTCGTGAATGTGTTTGAAATTTATTTTTTTATTGTAGATGATCTGAAAATATTATTGCAACAAGAAATTAAAGTGCCGCCTTGCAGACAGTTACTTTCCAGTTGGGCTAGAATAGCCCGGTACGAAAACATGCCATTGTATAAATTAATGTTACCCATAGAAAATTCCCTTCATGTTACTGTGAAAGAAAATGAAATTTTTCTTTTCCTAGTGGGAAATAACTTGCGACGAATCTTCCAAATCGAGGACGTTGCACAGATGCCTGATGGTTTTATTTTAACTCTCTGCGCGGCATTAGCTGGGTTAGTTGTTGTTTTTCCATTGGGTATCTGCCACACCTACCTACAAAGTCGTAGGTCTATAAATTGGCCGAAATACTTATTATTCTGATAGACGGCAATAAATTTCATTAGGTTTTCATTCTTAAATTTATCCACATGGTGATTAATGTCTCACATTTCTAAGTGATGATGCTTTGTTTAGTGAAAATATCACAATCTAATCTGATGTTTATGTTACAACTGATTATTGTAGTTATGAAAACAGTTGCTCTTTTGTTTATCGTATTGGATAATAATGTTATGTTATTCAAACAATACTTATTTTTAATGGTGTATTTTGAAACTAGTTTCAAGAAAATATTGCATAGAATCATGAATGCTATTATCTCGCTTGAATGCATTTCAACAAAAAAATGTACCTATTAATGTATTCATTTTCTTCAGTAAAAAATGTTTTCAAAGTTTCCTATGAAATGTCAAATGAGACTTTTGATTTTTTGAAGATATAAAGAAGTGCTGAACAAGTTGATTTATTTCAATTGAAAGGGGGATGTTTTTAGAAAAGATTAATTTTTGGGAAAGAAAGGTTTTGGCTTTTTACTTCTCCGTCTTTATACAAAAAAAAATGTTCAAAGAAGCAACTTTCAGACACGAAATTGGAATAAAAGAACCCTGTTGAAACAACTACTTCCATATAAACATTGCATGAACGTTGAATATACAATCTTTATATGAAAGTAGTTGCCTTGAGAGAGCTTTTTTTCCAGTTTTGTGTCTGAAATTTACTTCTTTACATTGAAATTATTGCTTTCTTCCTATCTTTGGAAGATTCTTACATTTATTTATTTTTTTATAAAGAGGGAAAAATAGAAAGTCAGAACCATTCTTTCCCAAGAGTTGAAACATGTACTCTTCCGAAAATATCTGAGGGAATCAATAAAAATTCAATAAATTTACAAAATATTCATTTATTCATTTACGCTTTCACCCCACTACAGAACAGTATGTTTTATGAAATAAAAAAACAGTGTACTAATGAAAAAATAGCGATTCTCTCCATTAGTTAAAATAGAAATCGACATATTGAAGTTTTAATGCATCTCGCAATACATTTATGAATTTTGATAGAGTTATGCCAGTAATCTCGAAATTTTTTCTTTTAGTTTGTGATCTATAGATGCGTTTTTGCTAAAGTTGTGTTTAGAAAAGAAATGGTTGATTGTGATAGTTTTCCTATTCGTTCTATTCAGAAGTTCAAAACAAAACAAGACCATTTTCTCTTCTTTTATTCTTACTCTACAAAAATCTAATTTGTTTTTAGTTACAATATTCATTTTATGTGCACAAAATCCCAAAAGTTATTTTAAACTCTTTCTACCCCGAATTTCTTGGAAAGATGTAATATTTGACCGATATTTCAATTGTGAAGCAACAAAAGCCAAAGAGACTATTTGTTTTTATTGACCTAATCGATTGCTATCGTCAGTTTCAATTAACGCAACATAATAACATTTACAAAAATATGATTTATATGCTCACCAAATCGCTACTGTTCATTAACTATAAAGCTACCTTTAGCTGATGTCAACTGATTATAAATAAAAGAGTATAAAGTGTGACATTTTTCATTTAATTTATAAAAGCAGATATCAATATGTAAATTGTTCACGTCCCAGTTTTCAGATCTTTTTGAAATAGTGTTATAGTCTATTTCAAAAGAGTGTAGAGTAATAAAATCTCATTAAGTATTCAAAAGCGCTACAGGGTGATCCGTCAATAAATTCTGT
>NW_019295712.1:0-15794 GCF_000500325.1 Leptinotarsa decemlineata
AAAAAATAACGTCCATCGTCAACTGTAGGGAATTGGTAACTGCCCTATAGTAATGACGGATATTTCATTGCCTTTTTCGATTTCGTTGACAATGTCAACGTATTGTCAATATATACAGATGTGAAATCCATAAGAATGATTTTTTGAGTAGTGGCACTTTAATCACTTGCATTTGTGGAAAGAGAAGTACTAGTGTTTTAGAATAGCTTTCATCTATGCATGTATTTTACCCTCAGATTCCTAAATGGGATAGGGAAGGCAAATCATTCTAAAGTTTTTAATTCTCTTAACCAGCACCCTTTCGTTATTCACCCTTCAAAATCACCAACACCATCTGGTTGTGATTTATCAATAACGGATTCAAGATAGCTCCAACGAAAGAAGTCTAGGGGTATTGAATGTGGTGATCTCAAAGGCCACTTTATTGGTCCTCTTCTGCCACCAACGTCAGAATAAAAGAAAATAGTAGAATGCAAAGAATCGACAGTTTCTTTCGATCATGTTGAGTTACATATCAACTACCAAGGTTTTCTTGAGAAATGGAAGACCAGTAATTGTATTTCCAAGAATACCTGCTCAAACATGAACTCTTTCTCCAGTAGGAATATCTGAAGAGTTACGCTTTTCTGCGTAAGAAAATTGCTAGAGTTAGCCAGATCTTAGCTGAAATATTATAACTCATGACCAATGTTTATACATTCTGACCGAGGATCCTGCCAAAGAATTTGTTTTCCAAACTGTTGTTGAATAAATTCAGGAGAAACATCGAAGACTGACCAGCACGACATTCATCTTGGAATCATCAGAATATCATTCGAAGATTTTGCCACCCAGCAGTGGCTAGTAAGGTGTGCTGTCTTCTGGATATCACTTTGTAACTACTTCGACGACGTACCTGCTTGGAATAGCGTCGCAAACGATTCAAGTCCAACATGGATTGCAGAGAAATAAAATTCACAATCTCCATGTTTTTATACAACTCCTTTTTCATTGCTGACTATCTGGTGCATTACAGTCCACTCACTGATTGATTTTTTTTCATTATAGAGACATGTAATGAAATAAGATTCAACATTATCTACCGGTTGAGCTGCAGAAGGATGAAACTGACCAGAGTAGATGCAATTTTCCTCTAGGTGGAATCTAAAGTCTAATTTGATTCAAAGATCTAATTTAAGTTGACATAATGAAAGTAGTGTTCCAGTTAGAAATAGTGTTCCAAGGTCCTTAAAAGCTGACTTTGCTATTACAACCAAGACATATTGGTATCAAATTCAATATCCAAATTGACTAGAGTAGATGAAATTTTTCTCTAGGTAGAATCTAAAGTCTAATTTGATCCAAAGATCTAATTTAAGTTGACTAAATGAAAGTAGTGTTCTGGTTCGAAATAGTGTTCTAAGTTCCTTGAAAGCTGACTTTGCTATTACAACCAAGACATATTGGTATCAAATTCAACATCCAACAAAACAATCGATGCCGCCAGCAGAATTGTTTGTCCTGGCTTTGTGAACTCCGGTTCTGCTACATCCAGACAACTGATGCCTGTGTTTCTGCAGCAGCTGATGACTGGGCGTCTGAATGCAAAGAAGGGAAAAGTGTGATGTCATCAGCAAAGCAAAATAGTCATCCTAGGGGTTGTAGGCAATTAGGATCCTTGAGGAACACCAGCGTTGATGGTGTGAGTAACAGTGAGAGAACCACCGATGGCTACTTGTGAAGAATGTTATTTGGGAAAGCTGGAGAGCTGAGAACAAAGAGGAACTGATGAGTCACTATATCAATGTTCAATAATTCGACTCATACCAAAAAATCAAGACCAACAGCCTTAGCCACATTGTCTTTCGATTCCGTTATTCCAATGAAGCTGCCTTTCATAGGCTCAATTGGAATCATTCTCTGATGACGAGTCCGTTAAGTTAATCATCAGGATGTTAATTTCAGGATGACCTCAACATGGAGATAGCAGCTAGTGAATTTCGTCGTTCACCTGTTGACAGTTACTCACCAAAGTTTCAGCCATTTTGGACGCGCAGTTGTTACGTAACAATCGTTTGAGTGAGTTGATGTGTTTTTAAGGAATTGGACGAAATCGAGTATCGAGCTGTCATTAAATATTTCTTCTTTTTCTTCTTCTTTTTTTTATGGTATTTGCTTCTCTTCAGCGCAGTAGGCCAGGTTATTAAACATTTGTTTCTGAAAGGGAATAAGCCTACGCAAATCAAAGATGATTTGGATTCTGTGTATGAGGAATTTGCACCATCATCTTTTAGGCATTAGATAATAATAATGATAATATTTTATTTTCCATTTGACAATTGAAAATTGTATTGGATTCGTCAGTACAGGCAGGTGAGTAAAATAAATGAAATTGAACACACAAATAACTTAGACCAATGCTCTGTTGGCGTAGTTCAGGCGCAATAAATCCGAGTTTTGGCGCCGGTTAATTAATGTAGATGAAACTTGGATACACCATACGCCCGAAATAAAAATACAGTCCAAACAGTGGACTGCAAATGGGGAACCGGCTCCAAAAAAGCAGAAACTGTTAACTGTTTTTTCGGCTGGGTGGGAAAGTGATTGCAACTGTTTTTTGGGATGGTCATGGAGTTATTTTAATCAATTGTCTTCAAAAAGAAAAAATCATTACAGGGGCATACTGCATCATTATCTGACAAGCTAAGGCAGAACTTGTGGAAAAACAGCCACATTTCCAGAAAAAAATCCTGTTTCACATGTTTCGTGTTACACCTCAAAGGTTGCCATGGCGAAAATCCACGAGTTACTGTTTGAACTGCTCAATCATCCGCCTTACTGACCAGATCTAACCCCAAGCGAATCATTTTTGTTCCCTCATCTACAAGTTGCGCTCGGAGGACAAAGATTTTCGTCAAATTAACGGGTTACAGAGATGGAGCATCGCTGGGGGAAATGTGCAGAGTTAAAAGGAGACAGAAGACATATTTGATAGATAATCAAACAATTAGTGCCAGTAAATGTCTAAGTGTAGGTCAATGTCGCGCTTTATTCGTAATGAAGCAACTCGTTTTGTGTGAACATTCTCATCGATTAAATTTATTCTAACAAAACAATCCAGGAGGTAATTAACTTCATTATGTTTTTAAATAAATGCGTACGAAATGTAATGAAGTGAAACATGTTTTGCATGTCAATAAAAATGATTAGGTATTATGTACACGGCTTTATGATTATTATCTTTGTGTACACAATCTACTTTACCTTTCACTGGTACCGCTGCCGCTGTATGCGATTGATACAGATTTACGAATTAATAAATTGTACAACCGGAGTTGCTTACATGCAGAAGGTAGGTATTGAATTATAGTTTTACACACTGATTTTTTTTAATATTCTGCAAGGCAAGATTTTCAAGGCACCTAGAGTTTCATTTCATTCTCTAAGAATTTAATTATATGAATCTCAGTGAATGTACACGCCTATTTGGTTAGGTAACAGGTACTACACAACTAGTTCAACATTATATATCACTCTACTATGATATAATATTACAACGGTCTGCAGTTTCAATAACTGCTATCGTGAGACTCCGTTTTTGTGTTATGCTAGTCCATTAGAAAATGGATAGATCGAAATAACTATCAGAGATATCGAATACAGTCATTTTATTTTGTTCCCTGTAAATTATTTTCGAAAATTCGATGGACCTGTTCATGACTTGATGCTTAAGGTGTGATTCTGTGAAATTTCACATTTTCAACTGTTACTGTCCATGAGTTATGATTTTTTCGAAGTGGTGCTGTAACTGTCAAATTATTCCGAAAAAAATTAATATCTCGAAAACTAACAAATTTGGGTATAGGCATTGTTATACAAAGTGGGCCTAAAATGTGCTGAGAAATTCAAAAATGTAATGAAATACAGGGAGTTCCAGTTGAAGTAGGGAAGTTGTCCTCAACTTCCGGTATAACGGAAAGAGACCGGAAGTTGAAAATATTTTAGTTGAGAAGGCCATTTTGGCCTTCAAAATTTCAAGTTTTTATTTTGAATCGTTCTCCATATATTCCTAACGAACGCTCGTCGTGAAAGACCCTGTATATTATACAGTGTCACCGATAAAGTCCGCATCAAATGGGAAACTCTTTTATTTATCGTTTTATGTGAAATTTGATTTTGGCAGTAGATTTTGCTTAAGAAATGATGTCAAATGGCGTCTACAAAATAGGTCACGTGATTTCCTTAACCTGTCAAAATTGACATATAAAAAAAGAAACATCAACTATATGTGAAAATATCACAATATACTTGTTAATTTCAGACAAACTGAAACCAGCAAACAGTACCAATTCAATTTATGATTCAATTAAAGATAAAATACGTCTGGTCATCAATAAAAAGTGAAAACGATCTTGGATTTATGTAAATCAAGATGAATCAGGTGTAGCGATGCAAAAAATACACCAGACGCCCAGCACTGGCGCCTCCAACAGAATTAAAATATTTGTTATGCCGTGCCCACGCCCAAAAAATGTAATTTATGTAGTTGACATACACATTTTATCCGGTGATTAACTCTAGAATGTAGGTGACCATGTAGGTCACTGAAAACGGTGAGATGGTAGTTCCAAAGCAGATGGTGGATAGTCGGTAAATAGGAAATAGGGCGATCGATATTTGTAATGTACGTCCTCATTAAGGGCTTCGCCTCGTTCAGGTCCATTGAACTTATTAAAAGTTCGTTACTACTCTATATACTCTTCGAGACGCGGCTCTTTTACTATGTGTGCTGTTAAAATATTATGTACTCAGCTCCAGACATATTTCATAATTTCACCATTGCAGATACAAAAAATAAATAAAGATCAACAGCTAATTTTCAAGCACATAATTAGCAGTTGTCGAGCGATGAAAAATTCACCTATTTACAAAAAAGGCAAATAAATTATTTTTAAGAAAAAGATTCAAAATCAAATATTTACTGATATATCCACCTCATTTCTACTCGCACCACTCATTTTCTTTACGTACCTGCTCTTCTTCAGAGGCAGTAAAATCATTCTTTATGTTGAAAGTTTGGCGAATTTTCTCCGGAGCTCTATCTATGATCATATTGGCAACAGTTTTGCTTATAACGTCCAGAAGCCCCTCGATATCCAGATAGTACGCAGCAGTGGCGGCTCGTCAGAGGAGGCAAAGGAGGCTTAGCCTCCCCATAAAATTTGAGGCTATTTATCGCAATAAATTAAAAGATATTGACCAATAATTATGATTATAAATTGATGGATGTAGCCGTTACTACGCGGTAGGAGATCATAATGAAAAGAGAAATGAGAATTTCTGTATTATTTGTAACTAACGTTAACGTTACATATAGGACGAAACTGCAGTCACGTTAGTTAAAAATAAAAGTGGTAAAAAACAGAAATTTTCATTTCTCTTTTAATTATGATTATTTTTTTCTAAAAATGCTTTGGTATCATTACTTTACCATTATTTTTAATATAAATACATAATATGCCCGAAAAAACACTATCACTCACTACGTAGTACGTACCACACTGTATCATCCTGCATCAACAAACCTCAAACTCACCGCCCACGAACGAATAACGAAGAAACCATCAACCCGAAATAATAAATGCCATACGTTGATAAGTTGCAAGGGAGCCAAACCTCCAATCGCTTTAAAAAATACGCGAGACCGATCCAGCCAGCGACATACGACCGTTTTGTAATTTCAGTTGCAGAAATTATAGCGTTAGAGGAGGCTAGCCTCCAGTTGGTCTTCGTTAGTGTACGACTGCGTTTGTTTTTTATTTAATTATTCGGACGGGATGCCGTGACGGATCGGGACTATAATGACCGCCAATTAAAAGTAGTTTGCGGGTGCCTTGTGAATTCACTTGAACTAACCAGATTTAACCTTCCCTCCTACCTCATCCTTCCTTTCCTGGCAAGACACGACTCTCACCTCCCCGTTGGTTTTTGCTGGACAATAAAATTTACTTTAAGACCTGTTTTTATAAGCATAATTAAGTACTTGTGCTTTGAATAGGCGGTACTCCAAAAAACTTTCGCGCCTCCGGCGTGCTTCTCTGTGTGTATATAGTCTTTACGACTTTAGCCTCCCCTGTTCTCCAATGCACGAGCCGTCACTGGTACGCAGCTAAAATAAGCTGGAACAGAGTCCCCTCGTCCACTTTCAAAAAGTCTGCGTCCCAAGAAGATATGTCATCTGTTGGCTTCTCTTTGTTTTCGTCATGTTCTGGTGGTGGAGGATCATCTTTGAGGTAGGTAGTCCACTGAATCACTTTTCTCGAAATGGCAGAGTTGGCATGAATATTCAAATTTCGCGGGCCACGTACTTTCGATTAGCAATTTTTTTTATGTTAGAACACTCGTCTTGAACATATGCTCACAGTATCAACTGTACCATGTTTACTTTATTAACTGAATAGAACTGGCTTCCTCAAGTGTGAACTTCACGCTTCACGACCAAAAAAACCGTCGCATGAGCAGGAATTATTGAATGACATCAATGGCGATCCAGATTTGCTTCCAACAGTCATAACTGGTCATGAACCAGTGAGTTGGGCCACTTATCGGGCGCGTCCCCAGGTGGCGGATTGGGGAACGGCCAAAAGACTGAGGGTCCTGTCTGGGAAGTCAATGTGGCCTTACGGACGGGGTCGCTGGACTCCTGGCCATTGGCAGAAATAAGTAGGGCGAGGGGAACTAAATCTCCCCAAAAGCCTGCGCGAAACATGCCACCGTGGACCAGCCTACCCCAAGCTAAGGTGTAAATAATCGTGCTGACAGCTGAATGGCAGCAGGGTGATATGTGCTTTCAAACGATCTTCTTGGGGAACCTGGTGAAACCTCATTGTAAAGAGTGTTCCTTTTGTAATGCAAGGCTCTGCCAGAGGTAACCAACTCTTCCCTTGCTACTCGTGGGGGCACACATGAATGAAACAGACACAAAAACAGACACAACAAATACAAAAACCAATCCCGAGGCTGGACAGAAGTGCTCACCTCAATCTAAGGTGGTGGCTGGGGATGAACAGAAATCTCCACTAAATCCAACGCTCGGAATGAGGCTAGACATAGTAGATCACCTCGTGATGTAAAACAGAGGCAAAGACGTAACGCAGCAACTATAAGTGCAGCCTCCTCCTCTCCCATTCCATTTCCAACAGCAAGGAAACTTTCTGCGGCGGGTGCCAAAAGCTGCACCTTGAATAAAGGCAAGGAACCAGTTGCCCCTGCAGAAAAGCGCCCTCACTTGAGCACCTCCATGGGGGGAACCCCAAGAAGGTTGAAGAAGCCGCGGAACGACAGTAATGTCGCTGCTCCTCCCAAAACCTTCGTGGAGGCCGCTGTGAGACACTTCAAGGTTGCCAAAGAGAGTGTGTGTTCGGCGAGTCTTGGCCTACACCTGCCGGTATAAAGGAGATGTCTTCTAGTGACCTGTCCACCTTCCTGGAAAGGACACGATGGACGATGACCTAGGAGGACAACTCCTCAGGAGGATGTACAACACATGTGGCTTAAGTGCTGTGGGCCTACAGTCCCCCTCCTTACTCTACAGATACAGAACTGGTGACGAATCATGGGTATATGGTTATGACACCGAAACCAAAGTCTCATTGGAAGATCACAGAAGCCAAGACCAAAATAAGCATGCCAAGTTCGATCAAATTCGAGGTTTTGCTCACTGTTTTCTTCGATTACCGTGGCGTAGGGCATGAAAGTTCTTGCCACATGTTCTTTCGGTCAATAAGGAGTATTATCTTGAAGTTATGTGCTGCTTGCGAGAAGCAATTCTCCGAATAATTGAAAATAATACAGATCGAAAAGGTGCTGATCGTCCGACTTATAAACGCGAACATGTCGTAACCTTTTTTAAAACTTTCAGTTTACGTATCGTAGCGAGGTAGAACATTTCGACCTTTGCCGCAGTTGCAGACGTAAAGTTGATATCTTTTTGAAACATATATCACCATCTAACATACAAACTATATTCAAATTCCTGCATCCAATATAAAGCTGAAGTGATCAAGACAGACCTAATACTTGTGCGTATGCAGTGCTTCGCACCTCACATTAGTGCTTACACTCTAGTGCAGTCGGATATTGCTTGTTAACTGACTTCAAATTACAGTTGAACTTTGTTTTAGCGCAAACCCAGGTGGGGTTTGGGTCTAACTCAGATCCACTTCAGTGTGGGCTCCACCCGAAGTAGCAACAGGATTCTGGAACGCCTGGCTGGATACTCTGGCAGCCGAAGCCATTAATGGAAAAAGAAGAAGAAGAAAGAAGTTGGGCATAAAAACTTGTAGACCACGGCCACCAAACAACTAAAAATAGCACTAACACAGACCCTTTCATAAATCGAATCCTTTTTGTCTGAATTCCGTTATCATCAAAAGAAAAAGGGTAATGATAGTTAGTTATTAATGGAAGAGACCTATCAAATCGACAAATCACTATTTTTTAAATAATGAAATCCAACAAGTACATAAAAAATTAACCGATTTTCTTCTTTACTCAACTATTCCTGTATAATTACACATCATGACAAAAAGAAAGTCTACGGAGCATAAAAAGAGAACTTCCCGACGTCCGTCGTTCGTATCCAAGTAATTATGAAAAAATATATAAAGCAGTGCGATTAATTGTTTCCGGAGATATGCACGTGTTCTTGGAACTCTCTTGTAGAATATGTAAGATGAATCAGAAAAAAGCATTTATATTTATGGATATGTCAGAAACAGAGTGCCGCGAAGGATATGGATAATAAAATGAATATTGTTGGAATCACTTTTGGAACAACTAGTTAGTTATACAGGATGAAGTGAGAGAGATATACGAGGGATGTTCAAAACTTAAAGTGAATGTGAAAATTTCGCGGGCTACGTTTTTTTCTTACGTTGGTACACTCGTCTCGAACTTATGTTCACAGTTTCACCTGCTTAGCATGTTTGGTTTGTTGGCGAGAGTCTTAAAAGTTAGATTTTGCGTGTTCGGCGATTTTTTGCTATCAAAAAACGTGGATCAAATAATTTGCGTCAAATTTGTGTAAACAATGAAATTGAGTGCTCAAAAACACTTGAAATGTTGCCAGTGGCATACGATGATTGTACTCTGAGTCAGAAAAATTTTCACAGAAGGTCGAGAAGAATTGAATGACGGCGCTCGCCCTTGACGCCCCAGCACATCAACAACCGATGAAAATGTTCAGAAAGTGAAGAAAATTGTTATGGAAAATCGTAGAATCACTATTAGACAATTCGCTGAGAATGTAGGCATATCGGTTAGCTCAGAGCTAGTACTAGAATGCTACCAAGATTTAGCCAAAGCTTCGGTAGATAACAACATTATCTTGGGTATATCAGTTGTGGTTTAATATTGTTAAGGAAATTGAAAGTCCGTTGAATATTGGAGACGGTAGAAGCTAATGAATGATACCATTCATAAAGAAGTAGGAGTTTTTTCATAGATATCTCCATATAAGCCGTGTCACACATAAAATCCGCAACATATGGATTTCTTTCATTAGATCCGATAAACAGATTGGAGACAATGAACAACGGTAGGTTGAAAGGTGGGTTAAAAGGGCACGACAGGAGCAAATATAATCGCATCGCCGATCTTTAGCCAAGGAAGCGGCTGGACTAAGAATTTCAGGACCCAGTTAGACCTACGGCCTGATGACTTCGACAATTGCAGAACTAGTCAAACGTCACACCCAATCCCTAAAGAGATGGGAGGCCAGGATCATCCTGGACGACCCTGGGAAGCTGGAACCAAAGAAATATCTGGCGATGACCAGGGAAAACCTAAGCTTAACAGTAGGATTTCTGACTGGCCACTGTCAACTAAAGAAACACCTCCATAATATGGGGCTAGTGGACACACCTCTATGCAGGATGTGTGAACAGTGAGATGAAACTGTCAGGCGAGTGTCCCGAGTCATCGTCAATAAGAGAGTGTGTGTTCGGCGAGTCTTGGCCTACACCTGCCGATATAAAGGAGATGTCTCCCAGCGACCTGCCCACCTTCCTGGAAAGGACAGGATGGACGATGATCTAGGAAGACAACTCCTCGGGAGGATGTACAATGGGTCATATGTGGCCTAAGTGCTGTGGGCCTATACTCACTCTCCCTTCTCTACAGATACAGATCGGTTGGCTCAAGCCATGCAATTTTGTTGCAAATTTTGGACATGAAGCGTGTAACAGCGAAGTTCGTTCCAAAATTGCTGAATTTTGACCAAAAAACTGTCTCAGGAATTGTTGGAAGCCGTCAACGGCGATCCAGATTTGTTCAAAGGGTCATAACCGCTTATGGCATCGAAACCATCAATGACATCAAAAATCATGGAGAAAGCCGTAAACCACATCCTTAAATATTTGGGAGTCTTCAATATTTTGAGCGATAATCAATACGGATTTTGGAAACAAAGATCTTCTATCGTATGTCACCCACATTTGGAATAACACAATCGAGAAACATGGAGAGTCAAGAGCTGTTGCGCTTGATATTTCTGAGGCATTTGACCGTGTGTGGCATGAGGGTTTTGTGGTATGTTGTATTATGTATTTTATGTTCTATGTTTTTTTGACAGTACATTGTCATCTTTGGATTAAGAGGCCATTCCGCTCGTCAGTCTTGTTGTATAAAGTTGTGTCCTGATTGAATCATTGAACATCATGAAAACTAGTGTGTCTTATTGACCCAGGATCCCTGGAGAATGTAACATGGTGTCAGGTGTGGGGTCGAGAGCAGCTAGTTAAGCTCACAGCAACGCTAAAAAGGTTAAAACGAGGGCCCTAGATTATACCCAAACCAAACAGAAAATGGCACAAAATGGATGCATTCAGAACACCTAACCTTTTAACAGAATATGATCAAAAAAACTGGTCAGTATGGAAACGGAAATTCGATATTTATTTACGAGCAACAAATGAAAAGAGTGTTGATGAAGATACCAAAATAGCGATTTTATTGAACTTACTAGGTGATGAAGGACTTGACATTTTCAATACAATACATACAGAACTAAGAATTCAAGCTAAGTTGTGCAGTTTTATATGTGAAAAGGAGGATTGCAAAACCAGTTACGAAGAACGTATGATTAGGGATAGATTAATCCTAGGCATAAATGACAAACAGATCCAAGCTAGGCTGATAAAGGGAGCCAGATATAACTACTGCAAAAATTGAAGACTATTGTAAGTCAATAGCCTTGAGTAAGCAACATTTAAAAACACTGAATCCAGAAAAAGAAGTTCATGCCCTGAAGAAAGATGTGAAAACCTTCCATCTGGAAAGAAAAATGTGTTCCAGATGCTTATATGAACATGTTCCCAGGAGATGTCCAGCCTATGGAAAGACATGTGTATCCTGTCAAGGAATAGGACATTTTGCCAAAGCATGTTTCAGAAGTAAAATGAGGAAAAAAACTGATGAAGATTTTGACCCCCACAATGTTATTGTGTTGTGTTGTTCATATAATGCAAAGGAAGCCAATCAACATGAGACTCCACAACGGAAAGAAGAAAAACAACCTGATTTGTAAAATCAATTCAGTAGTATCACCTTTGAAAACCAAACAGGATTTATATGATCAATACAAAAATGTTTTTGGTGGTTAAGGTAAAATCCCAGGAGTTTGTTCTTTTCAGTTAACTGAAAATGCAAAACCTGTTATACAATGAATATTACTGGAGTTTTTTCCCAACACCAAATCGTTATTTTCAACACCTCGACACGTGTTTCGAATACCAAGTGATCATCTTCAAAGAGGAAGACTAAAAAAACGGTTTTTTTCCATGCAGAAAAGAGCCATCCGCCTGACTGGAGACACGAACATCACTTGCAACCTTGATAGTCTGAACATCGAAGAAAGGTTGGAGATTTGTCTCTCTTCTATAGATACTTTCAGTGGTACCAAGTCACTTGGTACCAAACGTACCAAGTGACCAAGAGCGGTACATATCAGAAATACGCGATGGAAAATGTGGCTGCTGGCTGTGGCTTCGGAATTTTGTGGCCAAAAACAATACCGTAATGATGCCCCAGCCACCAGATTCACCAGATTCAGCCTCCTGTTTCCAAGATTGAAGGGACTAATGAATGAACGGCGTTTTACGACGATTGAGGAGATAAAAACCGAATCACTGAGTGAGGACATACCAAAAAGTGCATAGTAGAACTACTTCGAGGATTGAAAAAAACGCCAACATAAATGAGGGGGACTACTATGAAGGGGATACATGCTTCGCTATACAATAGCTTCTTCAGGCGTCACAATGCTATTGTATAAAAAATCTGTTTAAAATCTGTTTTTCCGTTAACTAGCTGTCGCACCCCTATGAACGACAACCCTCGAAAGTAGACACTTGTGCGAGCTAAGGATTAACGAGGTCTTATCTTTCAATGTGTGATTCCTAACACGGGTTGGACGGTAGCAAGTGAAAATCGATCGTTCAGACTAGGGCTTGAACCACCGACCAATACGGCGGTCAATTCGAGTGAGTGAACAAAGCACCCACGTCGAACCGCCTGGCTACCGACCGACCGTATAGATACACATGTCGCTGTTTTGTAAACTTTCAAGTGGAAATCTCCAATTAAGGTGTGATTTTTGAATTCGTTATAATGGATCTTCAAAAGATGTATCCGTCGGTTCTAGAAATTGATGAATAAATTATTATATTCCCTTAATTTTTTGAACAGACCTTGTATTTTCCGAAACGTTTACGGTTTTGAGTATATAAAGAAAAATTCCAGTTATTTATTTCATTTTTAGAACATATTTCCTAATTTCCTAATTAGTTCCAAAATAGTTTTGCATCGTTGAAGTGCGAAATGGCGCGTTTCTCCATAAACAAAACTCTGTTAAAACTCCGTTAAAACACATGCTGAAGAGGAGTCGCTAGTACAACTAAATTAACGTACAATAATTTGATCGATGACAGCAACATACGGGTCGATATTCACTATTTTGTGAGTGCTAATCAGTGATTTTTTGCTGGTATCTTTTTGGCAACACTGTTTTTGACAGATCACGCGTGAATCGTGTCTTGTGTCATTGTCAAACTTGTTCAGTTTGGTCTATAATTTAACCATGAATCAACTTACGAATGAACAACGCTTGCAAATTATTGAATTTTATTATCAAAATTCATGCTCGGTGAATAATGTGCATCGTGTACTTCTTCCAATTTATGGGCAGTTTCGTCGGTCTACTGAGGGAGCTATTCGGAAGCTTGTGACTAAATTTCGAACCCAGTTTACATTGTTGGACATCAAACCACCAACACGCATACGTAAAGTGGGGACCGAAGAAAATATTGTGGCTGTATCCGCCAGTGCTTGTGATGACGGTGAAATGTCGATTCGCCGCCGTTCGTAGCAATTGGGCCTCTGTTACTCCACTACGTGGAAAATTTTGCGAAAGGATTTGGGTGTAAAACCTTATAATATCAATCAATTGGCCGCCTAGATCGTGTGATTTAACGCTTTTGGATTATTTCTTGTGGGGTCATGTTAAGGCTCATGTCTACAGGGATAAACCAGCAACGACTGACGCTCTGGAAGCCAATATTGAAGCATTTATACGTGAAATACCGGCCGATATGTTAGAAAGAATGTGCCAAAATTTGACTTTGCGCATGAGCTATCTACAGCGAAGCCACGGACAACATTTGCATGAAATCATCTTCAAACATTGAATCATATTTATCGTTCAATCGATTCCACATCAATTTTTTCGAATTTTTTGTGTTTTGAAAATCAAATCCTATACCTCGTAAAAAATCACCCGTTATTATCAAATGAAATTATGAAAGAGCTAGCATAAAATTTGAAATACCTATTCTTAAATGTTGATTTTACTTCTGATAAGAAATTCTCAGTAAATAGACTTTCAAATTAGAACGGCCGGAATGGACGACCTTTATCTAAACATCAGATGCACGGAAAGATGAGTGGGAAATGCTGTACTCCCTGAATTGTAAAGTTTTAATTATGCATCGATAATCAAAGTTATAAATCATGTCTTGCGTTGGTTCTACAACCGCGGGATATTTGTAAATGGTAGTATAAAATATGGTAATTTCTCAATTGTATTTCACGAAATTGCATGTAATAGTTCAATCATTTACGATTTATTACTCCCTGGATATGAGTCTGTCCATATTCTAAAGCAGAGTTATTTTATTTATTCGTCCGCTGATTCGTTACGTCGTAAATTTTATCAAAAGTAAATTATGTATTGTGTAACTGAAGGTGATTTATTCCACTTCGAATATGATTATTAATTATCAATTCGAGACAGCCTTTTTTTAGTTTTTATTTTTTCCAATGACCTGTAATACAAATAATCCACAAGATGGTAGTTAAAGCATAACGGTAAACTGAACAAAACATCAATTTCTGACCGTTCATTGCAACCAATCCGATGCCCCTTGTACCGTCGAATCCTTTGATACTACAGCACTGAACGCGTTGGATGAGAATCTCATCCTAAGAGCGGTTAAAGGTCCCCGGTAATTCAGGCGGATTACGTGGTAAGAGAGCCAACTGGTTGTATTATTCTACTGTGCCTTGGTAACGCATCTATCTTTGTTTGGGTTACTTTGTTTGTTGGATGGATATAGTTTAGTATGTACCCGTATTTATCATACTTTCTGAAAAGAAAAATAAGAAAAGCAGAAGAAAAACCGATCAAGTCGTCGATTTTTAATAATTCCCAGTCTTGTCATATCAGAAAAGTTTTCATTAAGTAAAACTTGTCGTTAAAACAAAAAATGTAACCAACTGAAAATTGTCTGATGTAACGACATAGGTGGCGAAAGAATAATAATAACTCATAATTAGAATGATATAGAAATTAGAAAGGAGATATTATTGTAAAGTGCAACTAACAGTAGTTAATCCTTCAACAGTTATGAAATAGGTATTGCCTGTCACTAGATACAACCAAACGCACATAAAAAGTTTTATAAACGATACTGATATTCCACGGAAGTGGATTCGTAATAAATTTTATGGCTACTACAGCATGGGTATTTTATGAAGTGGAAACACAAATTGACGTAGGAATATTACGGTGGAATTGGCAAATTAAGTGATTAATGGAGGAACTATTTTTATTGCCAAATTTCAGGTTGTTTCAAAAGTTGTCAGTTTTCATGACTCTAATTTAAACTGTAATATCTCAGTGAATACTTATTCAATTTAATCTAAATAAGGGTCATTTGAATCGGTGCACTTCTGTCAACGTCTGCCAATCAATTCCGTCAGCATGAATATCGCGTGATCATGATTCGATGAAGACGACGAAGGCCGTTTATACCTGGTCCTGATTGACGAAGGTTCCACCGCTGAAAAAGTTATCGAAGTGCTTGAAAACGGTCAATTGGCGAGAGGTCTGGGTAGTATGCTGGGTGAGGCAGATCACTCCGAAACCGGTCTATCGGTTGGTCGGATCGACAAAACGAAATTGATTTCTGCTTTTCATAGTGGGAAATAACTTGCGACGAATCTTCCAAGTTGAAAACGTTGCGCAGGTGCCTGATGGTTTTACTTCAACACTCTGCGCGGCATTAGCTGGGTGGGTTGTTGTTTTTCTGTTGGGTATCTGCCACACGCACCTACAAAGTCGTAGGTCTGCATGAGGGGAAAGGGGCAACACTGAGCATGTCATAATGCATCTCTCCGGAATATTATTCATTATTAATTATATATACATATACACACATCGGAAAAGTCTAGGGATATTTTTATAACATACTAAATAT
>NW_019295713.1:0-15952 GCF_000500325.1 Leptinotarsa decemlineata
ATAGTGAAACTTGTGGTACATTCCATTGATTATCGTGGGTATTACAGTTTTATAACCAATATTTTGATCAAATATTTGAACACATCCTTTCAACTTATTTGTTTATCGAAGATCATCTCATATTTTTGCGATATGATATACATGAGGTTGTAATTGAAAACTTCCCATCAAACCTCTCTACTCTACGTATTTGATTTCAAAAAGTAGTATTCAAAAATTATTTACTCAAAGATTGACGCTTACATTTGGCTTAGGCCACACCCACATTTTATGATGAAATGCCAAATTTAAATCTTCTGAGTATTTTTTCTCGAAATCCATAGTTCTTTGATTACCGTAACAAATGCTTTAAAGTACATGTGATATATTTATTTGTTACGTTAACTATAATTTATTGGTATTGTGCACAGAAATTTAATAGTCCTATCAAGAGCTCTGTCCCGTTAATTTTTGATGAGGATACAATCATTTAATTTTAGAAGTGGGAAATATCTCCGGTTGGTAGCTGGTCGGTTTGACGTGGGTGCTTTGTTCACTCATTCATTCGACCGCCGTGTTAATCGGTGGTTCAAGTCTCATGCTGAACGATCGATTTCTACTGGCTATTATCCAACTCGTGTTCGGAATCAAACGTTAAAAGGTAAAACCTCGTTAGTCCTTAGCTCGCACAAGTTTAGACCTCTAAGGGTTGTCGTTCGTAGGGGTGCGACAGCTGGTTAACGGAAAAACATATTTTAATTTTTTTAAAAACATATTAGGGTTACGATAATCATAGATGAACCAACAGAATTTACAATATAAATCTTCATTTACTAAGTTGATCATTTGTTTTCCATTCCTATCAGTTCGAGGAAATGGAAATATATTATTTTTAGGTATTTTATTTGTGAGTTTTTCTGTAGTGTCAAGTAGCCAACCAGAACGAAAGCGGCTGTGCAACTGTGCAACTGTACTGCCAATCAACTTTCAACAACAATATTAACCGTGGCTGTGCATTTAAAGAAGTTCCCGATCCGTGTTTTCGGGGATAACTAGAACTAAGTACAGCATAGCGGCATAATTTCCCCACCTTATATACCTGTTAATGTGTGCCGATATCATATCCCGTAGGAGACCTTTATTTACGAAAATCATTTTCTATGTTGAATCTTCCCATTGAATAGTATACAATCTGTGACACCTAGGACAGAGTTTACAAAACCGTAGCTCTTTCAAGTCTTCCCTGCCTTCCATGACTTACTATTTCTGTAATTTTTGTCATTATGGTTCACCATAAAAGATGTATTTCGTTGTCAAATATTGAGTTTCAATCGGTTGTAATTGATTCGTTGAATTTACAGATTTGTTCTTGGATTGGCACTTTAATAAAAATCTGTTGGCGCCCCTAACCATTATAATTACTGGTTCTCATTGAGAGCCCACCACTCTCACTTTATGAAAGCTAGCTGTGAGCAAGAACCCCTCTTTCCATAGCCAAAGATAGTGACTAACGTAGTATCGATTCGAAATTACGTAACATCTTGTAGGAATTTTCGAATTGTGAACTTGTTTCAAACTACTAAAATGAATATCCATGAGAAATTCAGCAGTATCAATCAGAATATCTAGCTTAAAATCATTCAAAATATTCTTACCTAGTCGATTGAAGAATAAATGATGTAAAGAACGCGAATCCTATATGTAATGTTCCATATAATTCAGCCCAAAATTTTGTGGTATGCGTTTCTGTCTTTTCAGCAATTGCTTCTGTAGCAACAATAGGGGGTCTGTCAGTTGTTCTCAAATAACTGAAAAGTAAAGATATATCGGTTTTTTGAGATAGAACAAGTTTAATTATCGAATGAGAATTGAACTTTTTGAGTGCGTTTCGAAATCGTGAGTTAGCACCAAGTTTCTTAGAAAATAACATTAATGAAATGAATAACTTGAAGTGTGTGTTTGAATCTGTTATTCACTTATATCGTAATGATTTCTACTAAACCAGTATTCAACTCCGCCAGTGTGAACTTTGTTTGGACTATTGCAGTTCTATTAATCCAATTGTGAGTGAGTCAATATTTTCAGTTTACACTTCTTACCGAAGAGACACTTATATATTATTAAGGTCATAGATGGTAAAAAAACTAGATACCTTTACTGTAGGTACTTTTTTGTTTATTGAACAGAACATGTGGAAACTGCAAAATCCAACTTTAATCATGTAGAGATTATATAAGAAAATGCATCTTTATTTCTCGAGAAAGTACCTATCTATAAAAATGCAAAATTAAAACAACGTTGTATAGAAAGTTAAAATATCTTTCAGTAGAAGTATAGATTCATTCTATTATCCGAAAAATATGAGGTTGCTCTAGAGGGAAAGGGGATGAAGTCAACTAGACTATGCCATAAGTTAGCTCCCTTGATATGAACTTAGACCTGTATCTCTGATTTGCGTATTGTAAACTATTTTCGTTGGGATATC
The DNA here is from genome assembly GCF_000500325.1 of Leptinotarsa decemlineata. Classification (NCBI taxonomy): domain Eukaryota; kingdom Metazoa; phylum Arthropoda; class Insecta; order Coleoptera; family Chrysomelidae; genus Leptinotarsa; species Leptinotarsa decemlineata. The sequence continues at coordinate 2,465 of NW_019295713.1, forward strand.
CAGTATATTTTATAGTTTTTAGTTTCTCAATAGTTATCACTTTCGGAAAAATATAAAACGTAGGTGCGGATTGGAATGAACCTCAAACTGGCAGTTTGAGGAGTGCCAGATGATGACAGTACTACCAACTGTCGAAAGCGCTCGCAGATAATTAATAGAAGATATAAAGCTTCAATTTATGATATATACTGAAAGTGGTAGCAGCCTGATATGTGAATGTTTTTTCATAAAAAACAGTGAAATGTTTGAATTTGGTAGGGATGCTTACTGTTCTAAGGTATCTGTTATGAACTTGATGACGTGAAGTGAGCTTTTTCGCTAAATCTTCTGGTATTTTATTAAAGAATGATTTGAAAAGGGAATATACTTGACGTTACTCTAGTCTATTATGCCTTTCAAACCATCCGATGTCATTAATATGATAAATCACATTCTCCCTATATTTGATATCACAGATGTACCGAGTACACGCATTGTGGACTCTCTGTATTCTAGAACGAGCTAATAGATATTCAAGATATGGGCCATAAATAATATTACAATAGTTAAATATCGATGATATAAGTGATTCACATAATGTGATTTTGATTTTTTTATTAGGGTCATGCCTCTTAGAATATACCTAATTTTCTCAGTATTGCATCCTATAAGATTACTTACATGTTTTATAAATTTGAAATTGTGATCAATTATTGAACTCAAACATTTTATTGAATCACTATATATCACAATTTGTGATAAATCACGATTTGATCATCAATTGGTAAATATATATTGTCTATGGCCTTATGACGATCTTTATTACTCCCAAAGATTTTGACTGTTGATTTGGTAGGATTGATTTGATAGGATTGATTGAATGATCCTTGGATATTTCAATTGATTTTAAAAAAATCTTCATTCAAATAACTTTGTTGGTCCATAATATTCTCGATTTTATCACTGAGAAATAAGTTTGTATCATCTGTATATGTTTGTATTTGAAATTTTTTCAAGACATTTGAGAAATCTGAAATGTATATAGTGAAAAGAAGGGGAGTTAATACTGATACCTGGGGAGCGCCATGAGCTACCCCAAGTTCAGACGATTTTATGTCTTCCATGATGACGCGTTGAGTTCTATCATTTAGAAAATATTCAATAAATGATCATGGCATATTATCCATAAACCATGGATGGTCAATAATATTTGAGTTATACGTTTATCTAGATTATTTATAATGTCATCCGTCTTCCCAAAAGTGCAGTAGTAGTACTATGACCTGGCCTAAATCTTTGTTGATGTGGTGGTAGTATTTTGTTTTCATTCACATAATTATACATTTGTTCATGATCTGTTTTTTCGAGAATTTTTGAAATTGATGGTCGGATATCTAAAAATGTTTCTGTATTAGAAATTTCATTGATCGAAAAAATAAGGATAAATACCATTTGTTGTTCATTTATTCATCATGAAAGTAATTATTGGAATTGAGTAAGGTATACAAAGTTTGATCATTTTTATGGGGATTCCATCAGAACCAGTTGCATTCGATTTTGTTTATTATTGAGAAAGTTTGTTCGTGTGTTATTGATTTTATGAAATGATCATTATCTTTATCTGGAAGTTTTAGATGTTCTGGTATAGAAATATATTTTTTGATTTGAAAGGGTATTTATAGGAGTGATTAATTTTTTGGGAAAGAAAGTTTTTGGCTTTCTACTACTCCATCTGATACAAAAAAAATGGATGAGAGAATCTTCCAAAGAAAGGAAGGATTAATCAATTTGAAAATATATATATTTTTTGTTACTGACAATATCAAAAGATGGAGAGTATTCCTGTTTGGAATTAAGTTGATTAAGAATAAAGTTGAGATACCTTCCCTTTTTTTCCTCCTTATTGCTGTTATTACTATATTTCTCAAATTCTTGAAATTCTCCCAATCATTGCTTTTTTTTGTTCTTTTATATTTTGCCATTGCATTATTTTTATTCCGAATCATCATCCCTAAAGGATCTGTAAGACATAGTGCTTTTGGTTTACTAATTTTTAGCGTTTTGCGATTTCATTTATCATTCAATAAATAAAGGTCATACCAGGGCATTTTTACTAAGTCTACAGAAAACTCATTATAACCGAAATGTTTATAATCGCGACATGTCCTATAGAAGCATTTTTGTTTCTGCTTCTCACATATCAACTCCGTATAATATACCAAACAATGGTCAGAAATTTAATCAGCGTTTATTGTGCAAGTATTACCTATCACATCGACATTTCTTGTTGATATTATGTCAATGAGGGTACTACTGATGTTACTTATTCTCATTGGTTCGTTATTTAGCACAGTTAGGTTATAAGCAGCAAAAAAATTTTGAAGAACAGTAGTGTTTTTATTCGTAGTGTTAAGAAAATTAACATTTACGTCTCCAACTAACATAATATGGTCAACAAGATGTATTACCGCAGGAAGTAAATTTTCTAAAACATTAATACAATCAGAAACCCTTGTATTAGGGGGTCGGTATATACGATCTATTCCTATTCGAGAATTATTTACCACATAGAGGATGTTTCTTTTATCATGTGGTAACATTGCTATATTCTAAACCGTAACATATACGAAGACGATTGAATGAGAAAAAAAGGTAACTGTCATCGGAAACAATACAATGATCGAAGAACATTTACGGGGAATCTCGCCCTTCTTGAGTTATACGGCGAAAACTAAAAACGCTGTTTTTCGTTTTTTTTTGAATGGAATTGTTATTTCGGAGTATATCAAAAAATGGAAAAAAGTTATTGTATTCGAAGTGTACTAAGACGATGTAATGATAAATATTCGATTAAATGTTTCGGGTCAACATGGCCACCATCAACTTTTTTTTTTTTAATACGGACCTGTCTTTTTTATTACAGATATTGATAAAGTAATAAATTCACAATCCAAGGGTATATCACATTTGATATTTTTATAGCAATTTTCTAGCATAATAGGTGTAATACTAATATATGCATCTCTTATTTTTTGTTTGAGATGGTCGATATCTGTACTTGTTGATGAAAAAACTTTATCCTGTATGTATCTCCAGACAAAAAAATCTAAAGGAGTAAGATCTGGGGATCGAGCTTGCCAGTCAAGTGGTTCATTGTTTCCCATCCATTTTCTTGGGAATATTGCATCTGAATGTTCCCTTACTATTGCTACATTATGGGAAGGAGTGCCGTCCTGTTGAAAATATTGTATTTCATAGCGGATATTCAGTGGCAATTCATCTAAGTTGCCATCGAATTCGTTGAATAAAAAATGAAGATATATTTCACTATTCAAATGATCATCGTCAAAAAAGGGCCAAGGATGTTTGTTCCCACAATTCCCAACCAAACATTCATTCCGAACCTTTCTTGAAAAATGGTTTTCCTATGTGAATGTTCATTTCTATTATTCCACCTATAATGGATATTTCTGTTAAATCAACCACTGTTGGTGAATTTTGATTCGTCCTTCCATATTATTTTTTTACAAATATTTACAACTTTCCTATTTCTACGTCTTAACCACTTCGCAAATCGTACTCTCCTTCCGTAATCCCTTTCATTGAGGTAAAGAACTTTGCGTATCCTGTAACATTTATATTTGTTCTTTTTCAAAATAGTTCTGGTGGATTTTACAGAAATTCCCATTTCGTGGGCAATTTCTCGTGAAGAACAATCTTGATATGCATAATTTTTGTAACTGCCCAATCCCAAATGAAAAAAAAATGTTTTCACTGTGTAAATTTTCATGTGGTAATATTTGCTTACCCATAACATTTATTTGATTCCTTCCACTTCCAGTAACCGCATATTCTCTTGTTTACTTTCTGTCAAATGCACCATAGTCCCTCAAATTTCTTTCTCATCGTCTAAACATTTGGATGTTTGGAATACGACGATTCGGGTATAGCTCAACATAAATATTCCTTGCCAAAAGAGGATATCTGTTTGATTTTGCATAATTAAATAGCATATCAGTCCTTTCATCATTTGAATACATCTTTGATATATTCATAAACGTCTGACAGTTCTCAACATTGTATTGTTCCCGATAACAGTTACCATTTTTCCCATTTAATCGTCTTCGTATCTGTTACAGTTTAGAATATAGCAGTTATCACATGATGAAAGAAACGACCTGTATGTTCTAATTCAGTTTTATTAAAGTCAAATTCAATTTTTGTCAGTTCAATATTTGTTCTACCCATCAATATTAATGGAATAATCTAATATTTATCTGTCAAACATGTTTCGGTTACCATAATAATATCGAAATTATGCTTATTGACTAATTGTTTTAAAAGATAAAATCCGATAAACAGTGTTCTCACATTCATAGTGGCAATACTAAAGTACATAATGAAATTTCTAGTTAAAAAATGATTTGAATACATGAATTTAAAATACGAATAATCCCAAATGAAAATAAGAATCCGTTCAAGTGATATGAAGAGATTTCTCATCGTACTGTATAGCATTTTATATAGAAGTGTGAGTTAATAAATATTCATTGAAAAAATCATATCATCACTCATTTCACTATTGACTCCTACCTTGAATTGCCATGATCAAAATAATAAACGTCAACCCTTGTTGTCCCATTACTATCGGTGTAGGTACTTTTTCGGTGGATCTTTTTGTTGGTTTTAATTAATTTAGGATCGATTTCTTCGTCTATGCAAAACATCTCCTCTTTACTGAAATCTTGTTTCGTCGACAATAGTTCGTTTCTTAAATTTTTATCTTTTTTACTGAAGCCCTCATCGTTGTAAAAGTCAATTTTGTTGTCTATGCTTTCATTTGAAAACTGACACCGGCATTTGAAGTCGTTGGGTTTTGGAATATCATCGACCAAATCGAAAATCAAGCGCTGTGAATATTAAATACTTTGAATCGTTTTAAGCGGATTTATGAAAATAGGTACTTACCCTTGGATTACCCATGTTTGTTTGAGATTGCTTCATGTTCATTTTATAATATTCACATCTCTTGGACATCGAGTTGTTTCTTTTCTCCTTGAAATTCCTCAATAGATTTTGAATTAAATTTTTTTGTTTGATAGGTTTGTTTATCATAGTTTGACCTGAAATAGGAATAACAATGTATAACAATATACTTATCGGAATATTCTTTGGTCGATTTCAAACGACAGAGAGTATAAATTCTCGATTGTCTTCAAATATAGAGATCAAGATGCCAAGTAATAACTCACACAATTACGGAAAAACGGCCAGAGATATTCGCGAATGTCCAGGCGCTCGCCGAGTTTAACTTTGCAATGCCCCAGCCATGGGTTCAGTGGGAAAAAACGTTTTGAATGTTATACAGGGTGTTTCAAATTCAATACTCACCATTGGGATTTCGAAAACTATGAGACATACGAAGATGGTTAAATTGGGACAAAGTTGCGCATTTACCTGACTAACAATATGCCGTTTAGAAAGTTCTGAAATTCCGAGTATATCCGGACAAGTCATTGAATTTTTGGCGAAAAATGACTTTCACGAATGAAAGAAAAAGAGATATGATACCAATTTATTACAAACGATAGAAACAGTGTTAGGACATCGGAAATGTAATTAAACTTGTATCCCGAAAGACGACGACCACATCAAACTATGTTCTTACCAAACCAAACTCAACGAATTTGATTCGTTTGAAAAGCCAATAAAAATACGGAGATAGAAACAACAATCACAATTTGATAAATGAGGTGTGTATGAAGTAAATTAGACATTGTGCTTTTTTCAATGAAAATATAAATTTGAACAAAAAGCAATAATTAACTAAAATGTAAAGACAAGAGAAAATCACAGAAAATGTTAAAAATGTTGGACTTGTTCTTGATAACACAACTGTGCCCTTCTTCGAATATTATTCACTGCACGATTAATTTCCCTCCTCCTCACTCTTTCGAACTCTCTAACAATGCTGTGTTGAAGGTCCTCAATATTTTGATATTTCCTCTGACCATAAACTCTAGTTTTCAGTGTACCCCATAAGAATGTATCTATAACACTTAAGTGTGAAGACCTTGCTGGCCACCTCACCGGCTTCCTCACCCTCCCATTATTCCCTATCCATTTATTACCAAACCCGAAAGGTTTTGACTAATAAGATACTCGTCTGGTAGTGTGCATGTTGAAACCAGATGTTGTTATAGTTAGCCAAAGGTAGATCATCCAAATAGTCTTCGAAAATCGACATTAAAAACTGGTGATAGGTTTCTCCATTCAGAATTCTGTTGAATAAAGGAGAACCCAAAATTCTATCTTTGTGAATTCCTGCCCACACGTTAATACTAAATCGCACTTGAGGTCGAAATTCTCGGAACTGCTTGGGGCTGTTTATGCTCCAAATGTGTTCGTTATTCCGGTTGGATATCCCACAATTCGTAAAAGTGCTTTCATCTGTCCAAATTACATTTTCCAGGAAAACAGGAAAATCAGGTCTTCTTATTAGACTTTCAGGATCATCTGGATGCAATTTTTGAGATATGTGTATTTTGTAACATATTAAACCGCTTTTTTGAGATGTCTCCAAGCATTTGTATGACAAATATTTATATCGGAGAAAATTTGACGTGTAGATTTCTCCGGGTTCATGTTTATTTGAAAATTAATAATTTTTATTGAAAAGGACACAATGTCTAACTTACCCCATACATACCTCACTTATCAAATTTTCTTTAGTTTTCTGGTCCATTCTGTCTCCGTATTTTTTCCTCGGCTTTTCAAATGAACCAAACTTGGTGAGATTTTCATCCAAGAACGTGAACATAATTCGATGTGGTTGTCGTCTTTCGGGATAGAAGTTAAAATACATTTCCGATGTCCTGACACTGTTTCTATTGTATTTGTAATGAATTTGTATCATATCTGTTAGGGAGTGCGTTAGGATCAGAGCTCCGTACAGCCCTGGACATTATCTTGTTGGGAGTACTGGACGGGACAGCCCTGAATATCACCCGATAGGTTTACATAAGAGGATGATACATTCCTTTGTGTGTTGAAATATGTTTAAGTGGGGCAGGCTGAAATTGACATTGTTGTTGAATAGACTGATAAATGAATTTCACTAGTTCGGACTTCCATTGTCTACTATATAAAATGATTTGAAATCCCTGAAACAAGTAAAAAAGAATAATTAAAAAAGACTCTTCATAGACCCCTATTACAATACCTGTTAGAGAATGTTTGGTACTTGCAGCGGATTGCAGCGAGTTTAGTCCAAGTAAAATGATACGAGAGCTTGATTAGAAAACGGTTGAATGAGTCTGGAAGAAGGCGTAGGCCTGACTGACATGCAGTACGTTTTCAGGAAGGGGAGGATGATTAGACAAGTCGTCGAGTCGGTGGCAAAGAACAGAGAGTCTCACAAGAACCGGTTCTTGGCACCATGCTGTGGAACACACTGTATTCGGGATACAATTACCAGAACATGCTGAAGATTCCCAGGAAAAGTGGTGGGTAAGGATTTCTGATAGGACAAAAGTTACGCCGAAAAGGAGTATTCGTTATCTGGGATCAATAATCCATGAACGAGGGATTTTTGGGGTTCACGTGAGGGCGATGGTCAAAAAATCAGAAGCCAGAAGGGTTATGCTAATAAGACTGCTTCAAAACTTATCTTGTACGGACCTCCCATGCGGTACAAGGTAGTCGGAGTGGGTGGGAATAGAAGTATTCCGGAAAGTGCCCAGAGGAAAATTCTGCCAAGGACGACATGTGGGTACAATTCAGCATCAACCTGAGGACTGCAGGTAATAGCGGGTCAGATACCGGTCTACCTGTTTTTTTTAAGGAAACACGAGCAGTGCAAGAAAGAAGAGAACAAAGAAATATACAACTTTTATGGAGTGGCAGACGAAGTGGGTGGAAAAAATACAGTAGCCCAATGGACGAAAAAACTGATTAAATCAGTGAGGTCTTCGTACGGGCTGAGAAATAGGCATGTTGACTCGCATATAACACAGATTCAGACAGGACATACGTCAATCGGGCAGGACACTGGACGGATAGGAAAGTCTGACGACGATGGGTGCAAATACATGGTACCGTAGAACATACCCTCGCCGCTGATGAGACCTTGGCGGATAGAAACAGCGCTGTCTGACTGAAGGACGAGGTTTGGAAACTCATAAATTATAACTTAAAACTCTAAAAATCTTCGTGCTCGAATATTTATCAGATTTTTTTTTTCGGTGCCAACGGCATCGACTACTATGGTCATTAACCTCGTATGCTAGGTAGGCGCAGAATTATTTCAGTAGACAATTTTATGCAACTCACTTCTTACATTTGGGAAGCATCACACACTGCCATCGCTTAGAAAATAAGGCCCCAGAGTGGAAAAACAATTTTGAGAATTGCTCTGAACGCAAGAAAATTGTATCAATCTTGAAAAACATTAAAAACGAAATATAAAAAATCTCCAACAGGTTTTCAAGAGGGCACGTTTTTATAATTTTGAAAATCCTCTGAAATGATGTCTTATAGATATCCCAAGTTGGCAAATATTCATGGTTTAGTTTCGACGCAATCTATATTCATAACTTGATTTATGAACTTGGAATGATTTGAAATTTTTACAGAATAAGAATTGCCATTCAAAAAGTTGAGGAAGGATATGAGTGTGGGACTAGAAGCACGCGGGCGTATAAAATGTTTTTCTCTGAAAACTTGTTATGGGTCTCTGAAGTTTTTGATATTACCGTCCATTTCAGAATTATTCAATGTGAAAAATTTGCTTTGGAAAGCCCAACGAAACGATTATTCATGACCGACTTTTTTGTTTATAATAGTTTTCAATTCAATTCGCACCGTGAACTGTTTCATTACAGTATTGAGTTATCTACCAATCCTAACAAAGTAAAATAATGCGTAATGTTGAAATTGATTTTTAACGTGTTTTTGTAACAACAACGCATTTCTCTATAGTTATGTTCACGGGATTGACTCATGTTTTTGGACGATATTAAATAATAAACTCACATATTTGCATGAAATAATGATAAATGTACTAGAAGAAGATAGTATAACTCATGAAGTGAATCAATTACAGTGACACTTGACAAAAGTTTCAGAATATTTCTGTGTTTGTAACTTATTGGTCCTTCATATTTGCGATATTCATCTGTTTGATTCAGCTCTGATGGCGATATTTGCTTATCTCCATTTTAGCTTTGTCTAAATTTGAGTTTTGAAAACATGCTGGACAATTATCAGTAACGGTTTGGTTCTCACTCAAGCATTTTCTGGATATCATCCACGTTTATTCGCACAGGCACGTTCTGTTTGAACACTTACTTACACCTGAGAGCTATAAATGAAGAATTCATCTTCAAGTATTAGCCTTTCTACAAATTCACCCTTTCCGAAAGAAAACTATTCAAGTGTACACAGTGACAATGCCTCCAAGTTTCACTAGAGCGATGAGACTGACGCAATGGTAATGGTGGCTCTTCATAGACCCCTATTACAATACCTGTTAGAGAATGTTTGGTAGTTGCAGCGAGTTTAGTCCAAGTAAAATGATACGAGAGCTTGATTAGAAAACGGTTGAATGAGTCTGGAAGAAGGCGTAGGAGTGTGATTCCTAAGCCAATATCATTTCTCTCAACAGTGACTTGAAATATTTCAATTCACTCTAAAACTTCCTCTGGAATTATTTCCAGCTATTGTAGGAAATTCAACTGGATTCACCAAATCTCCGCACACGACTCCCTTTACCTCAATTCAACTAAACCGCGAATATTTATCAATCCTGAAACACCTCGCAAAACGGTGCCCTGAACTATCTTAGTATCTCCAGAATTCACTCAGAACTTCGTAGGAAGTTCAATCAACCTACTTCTGAGTTCGTACGCTCATGACTTTTACCTCAAGTAAGCTAGCCAAATAAATTGCGAATATTCGACCCAGTGTCTTGAAACACCTAGCACCTCAGTCCCTACAATAGATTCCTCAGCAACCTCCCCAAAGGGAACAACTGCCCCGGTTAAGAGCCCCCCAAACGACCCTGGGGTCCGCGCACACCCGACTTAATTCTCCCTAACAAAATTCCACCTTAACTCTGTTAGGGGATGTAATTCGAATAATCTCATAAAAATTCCCACCAATCAGAAAGTCTGAAATTGTTTCCAAGACTGGTACTCTTAACGTCCTCTACATGTCCAGTGAATAAGTCCGCAAGAATTCCCGACTGGTCTCCGATATTTCTAATGTCGTGAGCCTGCTACTGATATATAGATGTTACTGCAAGGGTTATTTTGATATTTTCTCTGTCTCGAATAAGAGGTATGTAGACTATCCCAAATGGATGCCTTAATTTTATCATGTCGTTAAAACTTTGAACTCACAAAATAAATTTCGATATTTATTATACTTTTAAGTAATTATTGACAGTTATTCTAAATGGGTATACAGACTGAATAATATATTTTTGACCCTTAACGTCATGATAATGAAATGAATGATGAGGTTGAATGTTCTGAAATATCAGATTTCTTAAACATTGAGCAGTTGATTGAAACGACTTTTCCTTTGATTGGCTTCGCTCTTGTTGACCTAAAGTTATTACTAAAAGCTGATAAAGTTTCCCTTTTTCTACGAATCTGTTTTGGTAGTCAATATTTAACGAAAAATAATATGTCCAACTTATTACACACTATCGTTACTGACGTAAAAAGTTTTAAGGAAGTGAAATCTCATGACTCTTCAGCTTCAGAGGAAGGATACAAACATGCCATTGCATTTCTGATGTGGTTACACCCACGCAGCGAGGAACCATCATGAACGAAATCTGAATGTTACTGGAAAAGGTCTGTATTAGCAAGTGCAACTCCTACGAAGAAATTTATAACGTCAGTTGATCTTGGAAGCAGCGAGATTACCAAAGAAGTTAATGAATCAATATTTGAAGATTGTGTTACAGAAGCAAAGAGTCGAACAATCGAAAATAGTTCATTGCGGTATTATATCTAAAATAAGTATTCCTGCCTTTCACTCCACTCTTTTGTAAATAAGTTTCGTTCTACCAATGTAAAAAAATCCAGAAAACTTAGATTTTGTAAAAATTAAATGGACCAGATGATGATCGTAGATGTAGAAGTTATTACTAGAACGCAAAGTGATTGCGTAATTAGGCAATAGATAGCCTACGAAATGGCCTTACAAAACCTGTAGATGCAAAACCTTAGATGGGGTCTTAGTTGAGAAAATTCTTAGGGTCAAAGTATTTCAGACCTTTGCAATGTCTCGTGGTTTGAAACTTGAAAGTTTCATTCTTGAAGTGCTAGCTAGTAGCACCAATATACGTTTTCGGAGGGCAGGAATATTTCTATCCAAAGATTTACCGCTGATAGGAGCATCACCTGATGCGCTTAGTGATGAATGTGTGCTAGAAATAAAATGTCCAATGTCGGAAAAATGTTTTCTCAATTATATTGACGCTGAAGGGAATATTTAACTGAAATATGTTTATGAAATGCAGATTTTGGTACCAATACAAAAAATGAGAATACAAATCAATCAATCAATTTTGAGTGGATATTGGCGTAAGGCTGGAGAATGGCATACTCCAGAACTCTAATTAATACTCTCTCCACGTGGATTAGTCAGATGGTAAGAGTACGGCTCTGCCGAACTCTAAAGACCTGATTCGGTCCCCAGCGGGGCAGGCACTAAGCATATGCTCTGTTAATGAGGTAGTCGAGTAGTCAAGTTGCAAGATTCCCACCTTGATACCCACGACAACCTTCCCATATGAGGGTTTTTGCACGTCAGCTACGTCAGCGGTCTGTGTAGCTTTTGATCTTTGAGAAACCTGTTTATTAACCTGAATTCCAACATCAAAGGTATTTTCCTCTGTACTTGCTTCAGATAAGCTTTCATTTTCAGCGATATCTTCGTTACACGTATTTAACAAAATTTGTTTTTCCTTTTTTTTGCACAAACGGTCGAGCTTTAGATGTATGGGCCGGTCTATCAATCTGGTATTCAAATGTATGCGGAATTACGCCTGGTTTCAGTATAATTTTTCCCACTGTCATAGTTTTGATATACATGTAATTTTCTAAATATTTTTCAATCTAAAATTTAAAGTAGTGCTTAGAGTAAACTATAATAGTAGGAGATTTGAGCCAGCTCTAAGTCTCCCCCCACCACTATGATGTATTAATTGCTTTTTTTGTTGTTGTTTAGTGAAGTCAAGGTGATGTGACCTTGAAGTGTCTGGTGCATGGATCGTTCAGAATTTTTTTCCGGTTCTAAGTCTCCCCTCACCACTATGACGTATTAATTGCTTTTTTTTGTTGTTTAGTGAAGTCAAGGCGATGTGACCTTGAAGTGTCTGGTTCATGGATCATGAGAACCAAAGGGAGNGACATGTCTCTTGATACATGCAATTCTGTAGGTCGTCAGATTTTCTAAATTTTTAGATATAGGTATTATTTCAGTGATCAAGAAAAACAATTTTAGTTCGTAGAAGTTTTTTGTAACTGGACAGGGCGAGCCACAAAAAGCATTAAATGTCTAATATTTATCAAGAAATTTGTCTACACATGCGTAATTTCTGTTGATTTCTGGATTTTATTTTCTTCAGACAAATCTGATCGAGCTTTTTAGAAGAATTATTTCGTTCGTGTGTCTACCAGGTTGGCCTTAAAAGTTGTTGAATGTCGGTCACCTCTTATGGGAAATTCTGTCTATGTTCCTGTGGATTGTTTATTGAATTATCGATATGATTTTCTGGGCAATTGACAGAATTTTTGTTTAGTGTATCAGAATGTATTCCTCGTTGGTAAAATTTATATGCCCATATGCAGGGTGTTCCGCAATAAAGGGGACAATCTCTGATGGTAGAATATTCACTTTATTTTAGGGCTAAAAATTCCAATAAACATATACCTCAAGAAGAATAATAACCGAGTTACTGGGTGTTGAAAGTGACAAAAAATATATGTTTTCCAGATTAACTCCATAACGGCTCAACTTCTCTTAATGAAATTTGGTACGTCACATGATATTATTCAGTTCCCAATTTCAATGCAAATCATGTGTTCGTAACTTCAAACAGGAGCGTAAGGCAGGTGGGTGCCCCTAATCGCCCCTCCCCAAATTTCACGCCACTGGATTGATATCGATTTCGTCTTTTTTTTCTTAATCCCGAATATTTCCTACACAAAAAAGGAATGAGTTTCGTTTCACAAATATCAACGCTTTTCAAGATACTTTAAGTTGAAGAAGTGCGTGCGAATCAAAATCTTCTGATTTTTGAAAGGAATGTGTAGGTAACTATTTATAACATCATAACCAACAGATTTCGTACCTTGCAATGAGTATGACTTGTAAGTATTTAGAAAAGACAACCCGAGATCTACCTGAAAGAGTGTAAATTCTGAAGTATATTTATAATTAGTAGCATTATAATGACTCATCAAACCTCTACCCCTTGAGAGGGGAAACAGT